>JAHWFP010216258.1:0-13335 GCA_023313725.1 Lithobius niger | reverse complement strand
TATTCAAGACTGTTCCGTAATTAAAGAGAGAAAAAACATCCAGGATTTAAAAAAAAATTGCTAGCTTTCCTCATAAAAAGTTTGAGATGATATGATCAAGAGGAAGACATGTTTTAACCCAAAATCGTCACCAGAACGATTTGTCATCGTACCAACTCTCATTCACGTGAAAGTAATAAGCTACAAGATAGTATTATTTTGAACAAAAAGCAGGAGTTTATTTACGTATATGCTGTTAAGATACATTGAAGTAGTAGTAGTAGTTGTTGTAGTTTTAGTCACGATGTTCTGAAGCCTATTTATAGACTTATAACAGCGAACGCATCATAAACTCGCCCACTTAACACAGCAAATTAATGCAAATAAATGCAACTGCCCCACCCATTGTTTCTATCTCATTTATGATTGGTCGAGAGCCGATTAGTTGGCAGTGTTAGTCCCCTGTCTCCCCAGTTACCTTCAGGAACCAAGCACGGCGAGCATGGTTTGTTCGGTTGTGTGGTTTACTGCCTGAAGCGTAATTTGATTGCTGTATATACAGGCTTCCATATAAATTAAGCTAGATCAGGGGATGATGATGACGCAAAATCTCGCACGATCTACGCTATTAGTACATGCAACAGGTATTTCATCTCAACATGAGTTACATAGGTCACATTTCAAAGGCACCCTATGATTGCTTGGCTAATTTAACTTGTTTATACACCGATAAGTAATGAGTTTAAAAAAAAAACATGCAGTTGATTACCTCTACACAAATGCTACGAGTAGTATATACGTCTACATCAAACGGCAGTGATGAAACCAAAGTCAGAGAAGCTTTATCCATTGTAATCCAGGTCACCTTGGAAACTGAAATGCCTGTAATTGACAAATCATTGTTAATTACTACAAATAAACAACCAAAAAATTTCGGTGCAGTGTTTTACGTGTCGTCAACCTGGGTGACTTTAAATGCTGGGGAGAAATTGCAAATTCTCATGTTTGTAAACAAAGCCCACTTTTTTTCGACATTCCACCAAAAGGGGTTCTATACTTTCTCCTCCTGTAAAAACGGTTGCGAGTGAGTTTAAATGGTAAATAAATATCTCCAAATTTGACTTTATATATGGTTTTTAGATACGTTTCCAACAAGTTTCTGCGTTGCTCCGTTCCATGAAGGACACCAGTTTAAAAAAAAAGCCATAGAAAGTAGCCAATAAGGATATTTACATGTTTTTTATAATCATTTTTGATGTTCTTTTTTTTGTTCACGTATGTTACCAGTCTGCCTGTAGCTTGCACTTGTCCATGCCAGGCGTGAAAGAATAATAAAACAATTGATCAAGCAAACGTAACTTGGGTAGTTACCACGCAACACGAATTGGTAGCACTTTTAACCTAAAATCGTCACCAGAACGATTGGTCATCACATTGACTCTCGTCCACGTTACCGCAATAAACTACAAGACGGTATTATTTGGAACGCCACACAGGGAATTATATACGTACTTACTGCTAAGCGTTGAAGCTTTATTTACAATTTTCTTAAGCTTATTAGTAGAATTATAACACCGAAATGCAACCCAAACTTGCCCACGTGAGACAGTGAATTAATGCAAATAAATACAAGCCCCTCCCCCCTTGTTTCTGATTGGTAGATAATCGATTCGTTTGCATTGTTAGCCCCTGTCCCAAGTTACCCTGAAAAAACCACCTCGGTGGGAGTCCTTATTTGGATTGCGTGAATTACAGCCTTAGGTGTTATTTTAATACTGTATGTACAAGCAACCATCTAAGATTAAGTCAGATCAGGGGATTATTACGCGACATCTGACACGTTCATCGTTTCTGATTAGCACATGCAACAGGATCAGGGGGTTATTACGCGACACTCACATGATCTTCGTTTCTGATTAGTACATGCAACAGGATCAGGGGGTTATTACGCAACATCTCACACGATCTTCGTTTCTGATGCAAATGCAACAAGATGATTATTCATAACCCTAGTTACTTAGATAAGTTTTCGAAGTAACCACAGGGCAATTTTTTACCTTTTCGTCAATTGGAACCAGCTGACTTTGCAGTCATTCTCTAAAACTTACTTAGAGACTGTAAAACTTACAATCATTGATATTGCAGTAGAAAATACGACCAAAATAATAAAATAAAAACATGAAATGAATGGCTAATGACTTAATTGACCGACTTATTCCATATATTTTGAGTTTCAAACGCTTTTTCACTAGGTTTCCAAAGAATTTTTGGGGTCGAAATTACTTTAAAGGAATTTTTTCTTATTGTTCAGTTGCAACTGCGATTAAATTTTTTCACTACTTGTAAAGTCGTTTTGAAGCAAATTTGTAAACGTGGGAAACCCAGTCCAACTGACATAGGATTATTTTGTATTCGTTTCCAATTCTGTTTCCAAAAGAAGTGTATTAAACCATTATCATTCGAATCCAATCAGGTACTTATAGTTTTTTTTTAATACAAACTACACCCAAATTAAAACCAGATTTACTTTCCTAAATAGGTAGAACCGAGGATCACAGGAAATATAAAAATAGCGGAATTAGTATTTAAAAGTAATGCTCTGGCTAAACCGTAGTCTCAGAATTGGAATTTTTCTAGAAACACAACTGACGTGGACAGGAAGTTGGTTCGATGACCAGTTTGCTCAAAATGTGAACTAATCTTATAAGACATCTTCAGAAGTCTGCCTTGACAATATCAAAGTGCAGGTACTTCTGTTTACCTGGAGCTTGTTTGCACCAACACGCCCCCCCTCCCAACGTGAGGCATAAGGGATAGCGTATATAAGTTGCCTAAGCATTTTTTTGCAATGAGCAGCATGACGTCAGAAATAAGTGCTGCTACGGCATTATTATGCGCACTCCCCACCTCGTTATCAGAAATAAGTGCTGCTAAGGCATTATAATGCACACTCCCCACCTCGTTATCAGAATTAAGTGCTGCTAAGGCATTATTATGCGCACTCCTAACCTCGTTATCAGAAATAAGTAATGCTGAGGCATTATTATGCACACTTCCCACTTCGTTATCAGAAATAAGTGCTGCTAATGCATTTTTAAGCGCACTCCCCACCTCGTTATCAGAAATAATTACTGCTCAGGCATTATCATGCACACTCCCCATCTCGTTATCAGAAAGCCGTAGTCCCATGACGACAACACGCCTATCTAAAAATAATGAGTGGTTTTATTAGAGACAACCCCAACTCCAGCAGCTGATAAATTCTACAAAGGGGTTCGTAGATTCCAGACAGGTGTATTATCACTGTCCAAACTAAAAAGTCACATGTATTGTGATCGATCTGGTGTAAACATAAAATTTCCTCTAACGCTGGGAAAATTTCTCACCAGACTGTTCAGAATACAAATGACATTGTAGTCTGGATGGTGATACCTTGGAAACCTGACTGTAATATCTACGAACCAGTTTGCAGAATTTTGGTAGCGACAGGAGTAAGGATTGTCTTGAAATCAATCGGTATTGCTGGACAGATAGATGCGGTGTGGGACTTTATTAATCCTTGCACAAAATAAATATTTGTCATATGATAAGATTTATTAATATATGTCAACTATAGTCTCTAAATATAAGCTTTTTTTATTTAAACTTTACACGTTATATAAAATTATGTAGTAACGTAAACTTTTCCCAAAATATACACTTTTTTAATGATAGAAACTTTTCTTACAATATAAACTTTTCTTACAATACTCATTTTTCTCACAATATACACTTTTTACATATTATAAACGTTCTTAGCATATAAACCTTTTACGTGATATAAACTTTGTTAGTAATATACAGGGTGTCCCAAAAGTCAGGGGTCACCCGGGTGATATACGGGGTGATTTATTATGGGCATGTTTGCTGATATACCGGGGATTTTTATCTTTATTCATGATGGAGGTATACTATGTTGTCATATCACCGTAAAGAAAGATAAAAAGCCCCAGTATATCAGTATGACCACCTGGTGTATCACCCAGGTATAAAACCTGGGTGACCCCTAACTTTTGGCATACCCTGTATACTTTCGTGCACTATAAACTTTACTACGATATTTAGTAACAGTATGACTTTTTGCTCGGCATGCCAAACAGTAAATTCGTATTTACTCTCATTTTAATGACTTTGCAACACTTCCTAATGTTCCTTAAACATCCGGGTGAAATACTCACTTAGCTACGTTTTGAGTTTTTTTGCTGTTTGGTATGAAGCCTTTTGTGTTGCTGGTCTTATTCACATTTTCACAATAGGCTTTCGTTTGCTCCCACATTTAGTTTCAGTATCGTTATTTGCAGCCTCTTTCCGTCATCGTCGCTGTCCGAAAGTTACTTCAAATGACACGTTAGCCGCCGTCGTTAAGCTGGCATAGAGCGTGTCACCTCCAATAATGCTCACATTGTTTACATTTAGTGCAGAGTATCTTTCCTAGATTTAAAATATTAGTAATAAAGCACTTCACTTGCAAGCCAAACAATCATTAGGAACGATAGTACTTTACAATAATCAGAAGATTCAAAAGATCTCCCTATGCCACCTCCTACGACAGTGTGTAAGCGCACACCTCTGGCACATACTAAAACTGAGAACGCTAATTTTTTTAAAGCTGGAATTACCACAATTGTACGTCAGTTGGTGTTAGCTTCAGCGTGAAGATAGCATTTAAATGAATTTAAAGCTTTCAAAACGTTTAGGCCTAACTTGTAGCTGCAACAACAGTTAGCTTCGTTTGCTGCATTCGAGGTTAGGCCTATTCATGCTTGCTACCTTGGAGGAAGCTTGCAACACGGCGTTGAGAATACAGTTTCCTTAGCAACCAGGAATTTTAAAATTATTTTGCGAAGCCATCTTATAGTCCCGTGTTGCTGTACAAACATGTCGTCCGCCATGTACTGTCGTTTTACATGAACCGTTCCTTCTTGCTGCGACGATTTGAGGTTTCACATTTGGGATTCCCGTTGATAGTGTAAACGCCAGCCATGTTGGGTGAATTACTCCAAGCATTTGTTTCTCACGTGAAACGAATGCGAGTCGTTAACGAATTCTTTTGTTTGTTCCATTTGCCTGCCTTCCTCTAGTAGTTAAAATGCGATAATCAAATGTTATTGTTTCGTTTAATTACGTTGAAAACTATTGTTAGCTGTAGGAAGCAAAGATGATTTATTTTGACGGTTTTTAAAAGTTCACTTTATTGCACAGTGCTTTGTCAGAATTCCTTAAGTATTCAGGATTATAAATTTACAATGGCGAGCATTAAATCAATAAATTCGTAATATCGTAATTTCATAGATTATAACTGATCAATTTATGGCAAATTTGAAATCTGCAATACTTTTGGATCTATCTAGCAATGTGGCAAATTTCATCGCAATCTGTCCGTTGGTTTGGGCTCCACCCAGACTACAAAAGTGCAACCAACCAACCAACCAGTAGTTTGCAATTTGGTGTCCGTTATAGGCTATATGCTACGCTCCGACAATTATTAATATTATCATTATTTTAATTGAAATATATGTATTTAAAGAGCATATAGTGCCCATTCGAGGCTAAGCGCTTTTTATTTTGGGATGAATTAAACGAGAGCCCTGAAACGTGCCAAACTGCTACCATGTCTTCTACGAAAAAATGCTGATGATTGTTGCCTTACTTGGAGCGACACACTATTGTGTTTCTAGATAATTTTTTCCCTTCGTTTCGTTGATTTTTAGTATTCACCCCACAGACAAATCTTACCGCGCAAATACTGAACCACGTTAAGAATAGCATACCCTTTGAATGTTGCGGGCGTAGTGCTTTAACGAGACATCAAATTAAACTAGCTGTCCCTCTCGGACAGATGAACCAATAGACTAGTGACAATAATGCCATGCTGCAGAGTTGGAATGGGTCACTTTTTTGTTTGACCCGGTGACCCGAAAATAGGTTGGCCCGGGTCCCAGTGACCCAAACTGCAGCAGTGACCCGGTGACCCACCATACCCAGTAACCTGACGACCCAGCCAAACCCGGTTTTCCAGATTGACCTGGTGACCCGACTGGGTCAGTGACTTGGTGACCCAGTTAACTTGGCTTGACCCAGTGACCCAGCAAGACAATGATTTACCTGATGACCCAGTCGAATCTGGATTGACCCGGCTGTGCCTGTGTTGACCCAGTGATCTTGGGCAGGAATAAAAACAAATGACATATTTGCTGTTAACCCTACCCAAAGCCCTGTAAGCAACTCATCTTCAGCAATTATCGTGGCTTTGGAACGGCCATTTAGTGATTTTTTTTACTGCAACAATTGTTTACTTGTTCACTTCAATCAAATATGCTGATGAATGATGAATGAGCCACGACGATGCTTTCACGTGAATAACGTGGATTTCACAATGAGCAATGAATTGCACAAACAAACAAAGAATACAACAGTTTTGAGGATCAACAATTCAGGTTCACTAGAAACGTACATCTGCATTATCAATCAACGATTCCTGTAGCCTTGATTAGTGCTGTGGTCAAAATAAATAAGTTCCTCTCTAGACCGACAGTTACCATTAGTCGCAAAACGTGTCTCGTTTTTAACGAAAAGACATGTTGGGTTAAAAATGTTCTATAAAGTGTACATTACGCCCATCTCTTTCAGAGATTCATATAATAAGTATGATGAACACACCGTTTGCTTGTATGCCCATATCCGTAACATAGTCAGTACCTAAAAGACAGAAGAAGCCAAGAAACCATGTGCCAAGGCTTTTCTGCAAAATTTTTTGTAAAAACTATAATTGAAGTAGTAATACTAATAGCTTCGAAACTTGTAAATACTCACATCAAGGGGGCATGGGCATGGTTAGTACCCCAGAAACTAAGGCGTTTTTAGAAATTTTGACTGCTGAAAGTGTCATTTTTGAGGTCCAAGAATGACTTTTTCTTCCAGTTGGTTAGTTTATTTTGATCCCCCCCCCTCTTTACAGGATCTGAAAAATTTACGACCCCCCTCGAGAAGGTCCAAAAATTTCATGCCCCCCCCCCCCCCATATTCCTCCGGTGCCCCCACCCTCCCGGCGATAAATAATGACTGGTCCCCAACAAATTATTACTACATGCTAATGGTAATTGCTCCAGAGTATGAATCGGGTATGTTTTCATGCATCACACAGTATTATCCATCAGTGTGTAAGCAAAAAAAAACAAGATTTACAATTTCTAGACCCATTGGGTTGCGTCATCGCATATGTTAGTGATTAAAAGTAAAAGTACATATAGAAGATCAAATAAGATCAAAAACTATTTAAAAACATGGAAAGATCAACTCTTTTGAGACCCAGTTTGAACTGATGAAGACTACACGACATCACCAACTCGGATGCCAAGGAATTCCATGGCTGTACCATGCGGTTCGAGAAGAAGAACTTTGTACAGTCTCTTTTCATTTTAGTGGTGGTAAGTTTAAATAGGTGTCCCCTGGTATATTCGTTACCTTGGACACAGAAAAAGCTTTTTGGGTCTGCATCGAATAGTCCGTGTAGAATGGAGAAAGTAAGGCATAGATCTGCTTGTAATCGTCTCAGTTCCAAAGAAGCCAACCACCAACGTTTTAACCGTACGTGCACAGTGATGTTGCGTTAGCCTCCAGTACCTTCCTAAACTACAACATAGCTCAACAAGCTCATCAGAGTATTCTATACATCATACCTTCACCACGACCAGGCCTGGCTAATGGATTTGACCAGGATTGGCTAACAGATGTGACCAGGCGACAGCAATGCCAAATTGCGAACCATCTCAGGGAGGTGGTTTGCTGGGGTGGAGGTTTGAGCATGCGCGAGCTAACAGTTTTGACGAAACAGATTCATTGCTGACGATATTGACGTCAATTAAGCCGCTTCAACACGGATATTAGCAGGGAATGAGCCAAACTGTCACCAACAGTGGTGCGTTTGGTTTGCTTTGTTTGGTAGTTTAGGAAGGTACCGAATGTAGGGTTAATTGAAGGGAGTGATGACCTTCAGAGGTTTTTACGTTATTATAAAGCTTTACGTCATCAGCAAATTTTGGCAATCTGACTGTACCACTTTCAGTCTGTAAATCGGAGACAAATAGCACAAATAATAGTGGATCTAAAACTGAGCCTTGTGGAACACCGCTGGTGAGTGGTATAATTTCTGAGACTGAGTCACCAATATATACTGGTTGCGATCTAAGACTCACGAAATCTTTAATCCAATGATAAAAAACTCCCATAAATGCCCACGTTATTTAGTTTCTTAAGTAATTTTGAATGTACCACCGAGTCAAATACCTTCGCTAAATCAATACAAATAATGTCCACTGGAATATAGCTTTCAATGGATTTTGTCCAGTCATTTATGCAATTTAACAGCTGTAATGTGGTCGAACGACCAGGTAGGAAACCATATTGGTCATTTGGCACAAGGTTATATTTGTATAGATGATTCAGAATTGCGTCACGAATGATTTGCTAAAGAATCCCAGACGGAATCAAGTAAGAGAAATTGGACGATAATTAGCAGGTTCAGCTGCATTGCCCTTTTAGAAAATTCTAGGGACTAACCCTAGCCATCTTCCAGCACTTCGGTAGCAAGCCCGAGGTGAATGAAGATTTCAGGATTAAGTACAATGGTTCACATAGCTCCGAAGCAAGATTCCTGTCGTAATTTGCAGAAAAGCCATCGGGGAAAATTGCTTAACTATTTTTAAGATTTTTTAATTTAGTTTCAATACTCTGGGCTGTAAAATCAGGAGACTTAATTTTTGGTTTGTTTGAAGATAAAGAATGATTGTCTAGTTCAGACTCCAGTGGAGCAGGGGTATTGTTATCAACTACAATCAACAAATCTGCAAATCTACAATTTAAACACTATCAACTACAGCTTTTATGTGTCTCTCTGTCATTCTACAGCCGCTTCAAGAATGCTCCTAAACTTTCTCTCATTTCTTGTGGTTTTGGATTTCTATGGACCTTCATCTTGAGTGAGTGTTCAGTTAAGAACTCCAAGGTCATTTTGGGACATTTTTGGGGGTGCTTGGTGCTTTTCTGGCTGAACTTTGAGTGCCTGAACTTTGTGGTTTTGGCTTGTGTTTTATTGGGGGCAGCCATTTTGGCTGTTTTTCGGCTGTTTAGTGTGAGGAGCTGGTGGGTTCAAACCTGGCTGGAGCCACTTTTTATTTGTGGTGATTTTGGGCCAGGGTGGCTCCCTAGGACCGCTTGGCCCCTTCTTCACACATCTTGGGTTTTTTTGGAGCATTTTTTCCCCAATTTTGAGCATTTGAAAAAGTCGACTTTTGAATTGTATTGCCAGTCCTAGAGACTTTTTTCATTACTGTGTACGAATCTTGAAGTGCCGGGTCGAATCCGGCCAGTCGACCTGGTTTCGTGGAAATTTTTATGTTTATGTTTTATCAGGAATGACTGTGATATCTTTTATGTAAGTGCCTTGTGCAATATTCGGGACTACTCCTAACGTTTTTAGTTCATTCTAAAGCAATATTTTACACGTTGAAGTGCCCTCGTTGTGAGCATCTGTGTGCAAGTTCCAAAAAAAAAACACACCTGGAGAAATCCCATGTAAGTGGGATATGTGCGACGCTGCATCTTTTATGCTAAAGTGTTTTTAAAAGTCGTTTTAATTTATTTTGTTTGGATGAACTATTGTAGCATGCAGTGTGAGTATATTAGATCCCACAATTAATAAGGCTCATTACTCGTTTCTACAAAACCACACTAGGGAGAGAATCTCTTAAATGCTGATAGTGTAGCAAATCCTTCCAATGGAAATCTGTTAGACGCACATGAAAAAAAAAAGCATTGGGGTATTTTTTCACAAGTGTATATGGTCTCTCATTCCTACCACTTTGTTTCCCCAAACGAACTGTACCGGTGGAGAAAAACCAAATGAATTTGTGCTGTGCGGGAAAAACCAACCCAAGAAATAAGACAATAAGTAACGAATAGAAGATTCAAGTTATGGAAAACGTTTTGTACAGGGGATCTACCACAACTCGAATCGAAAGAACTTTGATCCAGACGTGGGAGTAAATCGAAATAGAAATAGACGAAATACAATGTACTTCGATTCTGTTCAAATGCCAATCTCCATGTTTGGGAACGGTAAGAGCACACCACTTCTGGAGAAATCATCCTTGCCTGAGGCTAGTGATGCGGTGAGTCTCCCACCAGTAAATGAAATCTCGTCACGTTTGCTAAATAAGCTTGAGAAGTTCTCCTTGAAGAAAGACATTGACTTGGCTGAACTCAGTACTAAAGTAGAATCGCTTGCGGAGAGGATGATAATCAACCTGGAATCCACATTTTCTGCTCTAAAGCACAGCTGCGAGACCTGGTCGAGGGCTTTCTTTGCTAAGCAACAACAAATTTTAGACGGTGTTATGGAATATATGGTTGGGAAATTTGGAGCAAAGCTTGAGGCGAAATGTGAAGAGCTGCTGCAGTCATTGTCAAGCAAAAGGAACAAATCCCTGCACTAGCAGCATCAACGTGCTTCTCGGGGAGACTACGCAAGGCAAAGTAATGTGCAAGGGGGAGATTGCCGATCTTAAAGTAAAGATCAAAGTTTCAAAGAATGGTATGTTGACAATATTATCAGTGCACATTGACCATGAAAGTGTACCATCAGCTGAATATTGTACACCCGATATGAGTTTCGATTCAAGTATGGAAAAGAATATCACCTTCAAACGTGGTGGTCACAAGAGAAATCGTAGAAAATTTGTCATTCATGACTTAGCTGCTAACAAAATTTTTACTGAAGAAGCAAGCAGTAGTACCATTCAGTCTGCAATTGCAACAGCAACCACAACCGCTGACCCAACACCCAATATTACATCGTTATGCAGATCACAGAACAGAGCTCGGAATGAAATCCTTGTACCATTACATGACTAGAAAGGGACTGAATTAAACAAAATTGCTTCTACCAACCAGGACAGGGTGCCTACAGGATTAAGTCTGGAACGAACGGACAACAATAATTGGTGACTCGAATGTAAGAAACTTACGAGGAAGCAGTCATCAAAACTCGGCGACGTGGACCTACCCAGGGATGCGAGTGGAGGACTCATCCGCGAAGTTGCCAGCACTCCTAAGAGCCAGTGACAGGTCTGGCTCCTTTATTATTTGTGTGGGCTCCAATCACGTGGGGTCTCTCCCACCTGACCATATTGCTTTAATTCTCTCAGCCTTTACGTCTTCGCTTAAGGCAGCCTGCCCCAACTCCCATATTACAATAATTGGTCTTGTCCCAAGATTGGGTAGGGTGAATCGCGATGCTGATCATCTAGTGGTACACACGAATACTATTATCAGGAAGATGTGCGTCGAACAAAATCTCTCCTTCCTATCACTTGACCACGAAATTGTCAAAAACCCTACACTTTTAGCCAGGGATCAAATCCACCTTACATCCACCTTACTGCAAAAGAAACTAGCTGATCTGCATGTGCCTATGGAAAACTCGTTGATGTAAATGGGACAACCTTCAGCGCAACTCCAAACCATGTCGTAGGGACAAGCTCAAACCATCTTTCATGTGTTTTCTTTAATGCACGCAGTGTAGTACGAAATGTTGGCAGTTTTTATGATTTAGTTGATAATGAGGGGTACGACTTGATCTTTGTGGTGGAGTCATGGTTGCGCAAAGACTTCACGAGTGCATTGGTTGCTGAGTTAGATAAATATGTGGTTGTGAGGTGTGGCCACGGTAGCAGAGGGTGGGGGGACTCCTAATTCTCCACCGTGTGGGAGTTCATGTGGCACTTTTAAATATTTCTACTAATGTTGAGGGTATGGTCATGTTCCTACCAAATTCAAATACTACCATTACTCTTTGTTATCTACCGGACAGCAGATCAGTTACAGCAATAGAGGACATTTGTACGTTTATTGCTGATTCAATGTGAGCAAGGCACTCAAACATAATAATAGGCGATTTTAAGCTTTTAACTATGAATTGGGAAACTTCCCGGGCCAGTGATCCGTATCACCGTCTCATTCTTGAGTTGCTTGCACCACTTGGGCTTACCGAGTGTTTGGATAAACCAACACGTGGTTCTAACATTCTTGACTTAATATTTACAGACGATGACCATCTAATCTACGATCTTCAGGTTGGGACCCACTTTAAAATAAATACGTCTACAGGCGGTGTTAATGGGATAGACTTTGATAGCCATCCATCTAATGCTGCAAAACTAGATTATGTTCTGTTAAAATCAATGCTCCTCGATTTAAATTGGTACGTACTTATTTTTTCATCCCACCCAACCATACTCAAGGCCTGGAATTGTTTCTCTGATATATTAAGGGGTCAATTAAACCTTTGCCATATGCTGGTTCTAAGTCAGTCCCGAAAGCCAAATCTGTACCTTTAAACATAATAAAATTAAAATGCAAAAAAATAAAATTTTAGAGACATTATAGGGCTAATCCTGAGGAAGCATCACTTTTAGCATACGAAACAGTAAGCAAGTCCTATTCTGAAGGAGTTGCGACTTGGCATTCGGTTGCCGAGCAACGAATCATCAGACTCTCTCGAGTGCAAACAGGCTGGATACTTGGTAGTTAGCAGACCGAGTTTGCCTGTGGAATCGCCGATTAAAGAGGCCTCTTCCATTTGTCTCCTACGAGCCCCTGGTTTGAGGGCAAGAGACATGTGGGATGGTGTGCCCGGTAATGCGCCCTTGGAACTCGAGAGTCGTCTCCTGGCACCCGCCTTAAACTGTATTTCACCATCGTCACTATCTATATTCTCGTCTTCAGTATCGACGCGGCCCGTAGCTGCCTCCAAAGCTTTCTGAATATGCTCTAACCATTTCCCGTGATATTTTTCTTGTTTTTTTCTGTCCAGCTTCTCAATGTTTGGGGAGGTATACGGGCTGGGGGTCATTGAACCATTCTTCCTTGATGGAACAAACAACGGTGGTAGTATATCGTCAGCTGCTAGAAGACAGGATTCTGCCAGCTGTACGGGGAAAAGTGGCCCGCATATATTATTTTCCAACTAGATGGTGCATCATGGCACTATGCAACACAGGTGCGAGACCTTCTTGATGACCAATTTCGTAACAGCAGGATTGGTAGAAGAGGTGCGATGGAATGGCCCGCGTGTTAGTGCAATGGGCTTTAATTTACGCCTATGGACTTTAGTGTGTGGGGAATAGTACGGGATTTGGTGTACATTCAACGAGCCCAGGATATTGCAACACTGCAGGTTCTCATTACTGCTGCATTTGAGAGATTTACTCCCGACTTATGCAGGAGAATATGCTCAGGTGTGGTGAGTGTATCGTTGCT
>JAHWFP010216235.1:0-12483 GCA_023313725.1 Lithobius niger | reverse complement strand
TAATTACGTCAGGATGGCCCGAGCTTGAACCATCTCAAGTTAGGGACGCATGAAAATGCTACCGTATCGTTTTCTATCATAAATACAATACTTGCGTAGAATATTATTGTCCTTTTCTGGTTCTATACTCACCCCAGCTCCTGAGCGTCAGTGGACTCCAGTTAGTCAAGTAGCCATGTACTATAGAGTACAAGAGACCTTATGGTTACAAGTTGAGCTCTAGAGAGACTGTGCGAGTGTGACAGTATGTTTGTCCAAAGCTGGCCGTAAACAGACGGCCTCTAACCACTCACTTCTCAGTGCATGGATCCAACCCGCTCGCGATATCTTCCTTCCTCCACACGGCAGTGATAGGCTTATATACTGAAAGGAAAAAAAGAAAATAACAAAAGTGCACGTTTTTCCCCTTAATTGAAGATTGTTACGGGCTCCAACCACGAAGCCTGTCACCATGATGACCAACCAAATAAATGCCACATCATCACCCTCAAAAATAATCTTCAATTAAGAAAAAATAATCACAGAAAACCACGCACATATACTTAGAACGGTGTTAGATATCTGGTTTCACACTCCAATCAAGTCAATTACTGTAGAGCCGAACAGTCAACCTCCCATCTTTGTCATGTTTCTAAAAAAAATTACAACACCATGTTTACCATAACTTACTTAATACAATCAAAATCATGACATAAAAAGTGCTCCCCACGAGTAAACTAATTTGTTTTTGAAGTAAAGGGTCTAAACCATAACAAACCAACACACAGAATGAAACTTAGCCCTATTTACCATACCCCTAAATTCCACACAATCGTTGATTTTCTTTCTTCATTTGCCTTTACTTTCATCATCGACCACCGCCATTGAGCTGCCAATAATGCAGTGGAGTGGGATAATGATGCTTCCATTTCCATCGATCTGGGGGAGGTTTAAAAAAAAAGAAACAGAACAAAAGGAATTTATTTTAGACTAAATAACACATTGAGAATAGAATGTGTACATCATTACATCTACTTACAAAGTGTGCTGTTCCTTTTTCTGCTGTTTCTTTCAAATGTTTAAACGCCTCCGTTTCTACATTTTTTGGGTTCTATCTTCTTACGCATATTTGCTACATGTTGTCTTTTCTTTTCTCTCGTCAACTCTTATCTTTTCGTTATTATCTTCGTTCATATTTTCACATGCAGTTGCCATTCTTTTTCTATCAGCTTCATTAACTTTAACCTTCTGATCTTCGTCCATATTTTCATGTTCTGTTACTTTTCTTTTTCTATCGTCTTCATTAGCTTTAATCTTCTGATCTTCGTACATATTTTCACGAGATGTTGCTATTCTTTTTCTAGCTTCATTACCTTTAACCTTCTGATCTTTGTCCAAATTTTCACGTGCTGTCACATTTCTTTCTCTCTACTTCATTAGATTTGACCTTCTGATCTTTGGTCATTTCTCTCTGTCTTTTGAGTGTGTTCGCAGCTTTCTCCCGCATCTGCTTGACCTTTATGAGTTTCTCTTCAGCTTCTTTGTTGAATCTCGCCTCCATCTTGTCTTGTCTTGTAACATCTTCCCCATCTTTCGCCCATCAGGTTTGGTTTCTTCCAAATCGCTGTCAATGTCCACCTCTGAATCAAATCGAGCTTCCAAAGTCTAACGGTTGAACTTGTAGTGCTCATGCGAGTACGTAGGCACAGTCATCATCGATGTACCTTTCATCGTCGTAAGGTGAGAGCAATGTCTTACTGAAAATGTTGGTGGTTACTTCCTTAGTTTTACTCGAGATAGTCGACCATGTACCAGTCTTTACAGTATGTTCTTGCAAACACTCCTTGTAATAGTCGTGTGTGATGTCATGTTTCATGTAGGTCTTGCTGATGCACTTTGCAGTTTGCTTCGATTGCTGTTGCTCCGTCATGAACGAGTACATCTTGGCTCGCAACCCTATAAACTTAACCAGGGGATCACCACCTTGCTCATTCTTGAAGTATCCCAGCTTTTGTTTGTTTTTATTGGTGTAGGATGGATGATCTAGTGGGTAATTATTGTCATCAAAAAGGTCTGTCTTCCTCGTATCTTCGTAGAGGTCTCAGGTCTCAATTTCATATGTGAGTGAGTCTGTATGCGTGAAGACAAGCTTGGCCTTGGCTCCATACGTGGGTTGGACATACTCGTAATGAAACTCGTACATGGCCAGCTTGCTCAGATCGAGTATGGTGAATCCCACATACGTCAGTATATCGCACATCACCTTTTGTGTCTTGAGCATTACGAATATCAGGTCGCTCTTCAGAATCTGAAACGAATCCACCTACGGCAAAGATGTGTACTTGACACATTTAGAACCATTCTTAACAAGCTTTACTGACTTGCGGTTTTGTTTATGCTCTATCATCTTCCCAAAAACCGAATTATTTAACAATTTTCAAAAGTCCTTCTCGAAGGTATTTGTCGCATTCTGTCACTTTTCCGTATTCACATCAATGTAAGGACGCAACCAAGCCTACTGATGGAAGCGGAGAATTCTGTAGGTATAACGCAGAATCATTCCATGCTTCAGATAGAATTTGGGTTTTCCATAGTGAACCACATACTTTTTTTAGTCGTATAGAGGGAAAATAGCTTGACGGTCAGTTTGATGGTGTGGTCGATCTCTTCCGCGACTCTTTCCGTGAACTCAGACAGGTCTTCTATGGCTATTTTCTGCGGGACCAAGGGATAGTCGATGTGTGATTCATGTAACTCTACTGGATAGTCCAGATCAACCATCAAGATGTATCCAGTATCACCATGATCGTCGCATTCATTGAGGTTAAACTCTTGAATTTCTTTCTTGGTAAGTCAAGTTAATTCTGAAGTAGGAAGGGGCTTACTCATTGCTTTACCGTACAAGTTGTTGGTGTCGGCATTCAATAGAAGATGGAAAGTTTTGTTGCGTCGTAACTTTCCATGTGACTCTTGTTGGTGACAGTGTGCCGCTTACCGATGTAGATTAATCCGCCTCTTATGCTAGAGGAAATAAAATTGTGTCTGTTCACGTGCATAAACAACTCTAATTTCACTTCTGTCATGCGCATAGTTGTCGTCCAACTGAAACTTAGGGTAGACAAGTAGCAACACGGGTCCGGTTTGTAATTGGCTAAGCATAATCTGTGAAAGCATTGAAAAGCCTGTGAAGATGTAAACGTCTACCATCTGCTAAACGGCGTGGTAGCTCGCGAATGTTTTGTCTCTCAACTCGTTTCATAAAGCTTTGCGGCGTCTTCGTAATCGTCGTCGCTAATTCCTTTTTCTTTGATGGTTGAATAGTAGGCTTGTTTTGCGTGCAGCTCCATCTCTTCCAACACGATCTTGTTCGTGATGTGTTCGTATGGGTAATATCCCTTCAACGTGAGCATTTTCAAAATCTCGTCTTTGTACCTGGGAAACAGTTACCGATAGAATTTTCCTTCGCCCGCTAACTTTCCTTAAAGATGTTAAACTCTCCGCTGCTCTTCTTGTAATATTCAGCCAGAGTGGCGATGGAAGTGCTCAAGAAACCGAACGTGTCTAAAAACTTGAAGATCACCTGAGGTGGTCCTTTTTTGTGATGCATGTACAAGTCCACACTCATGGTTTGGAATCTTTCGGAGATTCTAGCTATAATTTGCGCTTTATTCTGGAACTTTTGAATAGCGTGTATCAATAGATGCACATCGTAATTTGCCAAGCTGTGAAAACAAACTGGGATGGTAGTTATCTCTTTAGCCTGCAAGTTGCATTCGTTGCAAGCTGCTTCATGAAATTTACCAGTCCAGTGGCAGTATTCCCTAACCTTTTTATGTTGACGAACGATTTTTCACAGTAATGGCAAGATATTGCGTGCTTCAAGTTGATCAATTCGTTCGGCGACAATTTCAAGGCCTCCACAGTTGGACAGTATGTTTGGAAATTTGTCGCCAATTTTCTTTAAAGCCGTAACTGGTAGGTACGTGTTTACTAAAGTTGGCCCTTTTTGAAGATGATGGAGCCTGTATCGGTACTAACATGTATTCAAAGTGCGCATAAACTACCCATTTGTGTGGATTCTGATGCTCAAAATATTTAAATGATAACGTTTTTTCCCCCAGGCTTGAGAAAGGTCAAGGCTTGCCTCAAATTGATGGCTACACATTCGCTTCTACGTCTCGTTAAAAGATACTCTCTGGTAAAGTGGGAAAAAAAGTTCAAGCAGTAAAACTTTACATAGTACCCGAGCCCCGGAACTTCAAAAATCCGCCGAGACCCAGGATAGTGCAATAGTGGTAGTTGGGTTCCTCCTTTACATCGGATGTTTACAGTAGATGAATTGGCCATCTTCCGACAACATTCATGGCGCATCGAAGAGGGTGAATGTTGCATTCCTTAGTGTATCTTGTAACATTAATAGACATCCCGTTTCTGTATTCAAACTCGTTTATTGAATTCACCTGTACCGGATACTGCAGCATGCTGTTGTCGAGCATGCGCTTGGAGTAAGTTAGAGAATCCTTCGAATAGCTACGAACTATTGAAGCCAACACTGAGTAAAGAAAGCACTTGTTGTCCTCTTCATTCTTTACGTTTACGATGTATTTTGACTTTTTCTCTAACTTTTTAGGTGTAGGAATGTATGAGCTGACCTGGAGGTGATCGTACCTACCCGCTTTAATACATAGGGTGCTGATGCTGTCGATCTTCAACCAATTCCGTCTTGGGTAAATTGCTCTATAAACTTGTGAATTTTTTCCTAAGCTTCATTCACGAACGTCGGTACTGGTACCCCCAATGAAATACAAACTGGAGCGTAGTAGGAGCAGACCGCAAATTCCTGTTTCTTTCTTGTTTCTCAAATACTGTGGAAAGACAAAGTTTGTCTTTGCAGGTGTTGAGAGCCATTACGCAGTAGGTCAGTCTCTTCTAGCAAAGCACAAAAGGATAAAAGGGTGCTTGAAATGGTGCTACCTCCTTCGTTAAAACGCTGCGTGTACATCAAGCACTTGTATTAAAGGCTTAAACTACAAAGGGAGGCTCGAGTCTTTCTCCAACGGTGGACAACAGGTGGTTGCAGAATTCTTGGCACAGTGGCATGAAATGTTCGGCACTGAAGTACTCGGTCAGCACATATTTTTTAGGAAACGGATCTTCGCAAAAGGAGCAGGTAAATGTAGTCTTGGTGGAAGACATTTTCCTGCTCTTTTTTATATCCTAAAATGAAAAAGGAAGAATGGAATTGTATAATATTCTCAGCGGTGACACGACAGACTTGCATGCAACTTTCCACACACCATTACACTTGAACTCATCGAGGCAGTATTGCATGGCTTTAGTTAACATTGAAACATATCATAGTTTTCTAAATGTACATGAAACGAACAACCTCTGCAACTATTCCACGGATAATGGTGCATCATGGAAATCTATTACCATGTCAACGGGATCTTACGAAATTTCAGATTTGAACACCTTCATTAAAGGCAGCCTGCTGCTTGTTGGTTAAGGTGACGTTCTTGAATTGCAGCTAAACATAAACATGCTACGGCGCATTCTAAAATTAAGAAACCCAATTTTGTTAGGTCATTCCAAAGATAAAGTTCATTAAGCGATTTGTTGGGTTTTGAGGATAAGGTATTTAGCTACAGCCAACAAGTTATGAAGGTGTCAACAATGTAGACATATTAAAACTCAACGGTCTTCTGATTCACTCAGACATCATCGGCGTATCGTACGTAATGGGACAGTCTGTTCCGACATTATAGAGCTTTTTCTCAATGTCTCTCCTGGCTCGTACAAACCATACACATTTTAGTGTACTTACCAGTAACGAGACACGTAATTGGCGACTGAGAATCTGGCTAACCAATCAACACAACCGACTCCTCAATTGTGCAGGGAAACTGTTGCTGTTCGCCTCCACCTCAAATCAATGAAGACAGTAAAAGACCATGAGTGTATTTTATAAGCGCCATCCACCAAGTGAGCAGGACAAGGACAGACGAACTCACTCTGGCCAATTAAACCTTCATAAACTTTCTCAGTAT
Organism: Lithobius niger; assembly: GCA_023313725.1. Taxonomy (NCBI): domain Eukaryota; kingdom Metazoa; phylum Arthropoda; class Chilopoda; order Lithobiomorpha; family Lithobiidae; genus Lithobius; species Lithobius niger. The sequence continues at coordinate 6,454 of JAHWFP010216235.1, read as the reverse complement.
AGGAAAGATGTAAGAAAAAAAGAGAAAAATAATGTCCGTATCAGTAACCCAAAACTACCTAGAACTTGCAGAACCACTGCAGGTCGATGGATCGGTGGATTCTTACGTGTCTCGCGAATATTACCCCATAGCTGGTACTAGTCTGAACAACTTAAATTCAGAAATAAGGGTAGTGATTGAAAACCAGGACGCATTCGCCCACCCAACATGAAGTTACGTGTGCCGGAAAGGAAAGATAGCGAAAGTGGCAGATGGATTGGCATACGCAGATGAGGATCTCGCGATGCTCGTAAACAATGGTGTAGCCTTTTTGTTCAAGAACATTATGTAATTGGTGACAAGTTGGTGGATGATCGAAATTAACGAGGCTACGCAACAACACGAAAGGTCTACCTTTCTATGGATCGTCGGATCAAAGCGAATTACTAAGTGCGTGTTGGAAATTGGACAATGCTGCCTCTAGCGGGGCAGCTGTTGCCGATTTACAACGCAACACAACATGATAATCAAGCAGACCAATCCTAAAGGCAGTCTCAGCTTCCTCGCACCCGCGTCATATTTCCTGGAGTTTTTTAAGACTACAACAAAATCAGTTGCGGTGCCAAGCAACTTTTGCCCATCATGAAGACGAATAACAGCGACGTGGTGTACAAGTCAGCAGGAGCAGTTAACGCCACCATGCAACGCACGCATGTCTGCTGGCTCATGCCTCACGTCGTGCCACCCAATGAACAAAACTACTTCTCTACAAGTTAATCAAGAGGGGCGATGATGTCAAGCTAGGATTTCGGCATTGACACTATGACAGCACTGAGGTACCGACCACTACATTGCACACGTGGCGTCCTATCACGACCTCCCTAATTGAGAAACCGAGGTGGATCATTCAAGCGTTTTTCACCAGTCGCGTGAATGATGCAGTCAAGAATCCAGTCGTCTTCGATCATTGTAGTTTGACACATTGTCACGTGATACTGAATGGGGAATGATATCCCTATCTAGACCTCATGTTTAACTTTGGAAGCTGTGACTACGCAACATTGTATCAAATGTTTAAGGACTTCAGAAAGTCAAACTATGGCGACGTCTGTATAGACCCAGTTCAGTTCAAGAGTACCTATGCACTCGTGGTCATAGACAGCACCAAACAAAGTGAAAGGTAGCACTCGGGAGTGGTTGATGTACGAGTCAAGATGCGATTTGGTGCTGTGGTAGCATCTAATACTAGATGACCGAATGATGAATATGAAGTTAGACCGAGGTAAAGTAGAGGTTGTGTATTAAAAAAAAGAGAGGAAAAATAAAAATGGCAACCAAAAGGAAACACAAATGTCTGAGAAAGAAGAGTGTAAAACATGGTGGGTTCTTATCTATACTAATTCCGTTAATTCCTGCCATTGCTGGTGGTGTGGGCACATTAGGGACAGGAGGAGCTGCGGTAGCATCGGCAGTAAACAAAGCAAAGAGGGTTGGAAAAGCATTGGAAGAGGCTAGACAACACAACCTCGTGATGGAATGAAAGGGGTGAAGTTTCAAACAAAGGCGTCGACACCACCATCGTTATTGACGAGTTTACCAAATTGTTAAAGATTCGTCGTTACAGGGGTGCATTCAGTAAAGATAAGCTACCCTCTGCGATGTGGAAAGGTGGGAAATGTGCCATTGTGAATTTACAAGATTTTAGTGCTGGAAATGGGATACATTGGGTGTGTGACTCGACATTAGACAATAAATCCTACTACTTTGACAGTTACGGAGACTTGCTTCCGTCAATGTTGTTGAAAAGATCTTTACCAATGGGTGTACAATATAATGTGGACAGAGTTCAAGCTTTTGATCAAATTCATTGCGGTCATTTGTGCCTGTTCGCACTACAGCATCTTTGCAGGGGGTTAAAATTTACCCAGATCTTGGATCGAATGAAGTAAAAAAGGTTGCTAAAACCTTCTTTTTTAAACCTTAAATTTAAGGTAAAAGTCGAGTTGAAAGTAAACATTCTCTTTCGCAAAGACATTCATATTTTGGACTCTTATGATACCATTCGTATCAATAATGTCTTTGGCATTTTTTAAACTTTTATTATGGACACTTCACTTCCTGTTTTAGAAACTTCAAAACTATAATCACCAAATATATCCAAACTCTGAAAGGTAGTTCTGCATCACTAGAGTAGAGCACAATTTTGTGGAGTGCTGGAGGAGCCGTCCCTGTATGTGTCTTAGCTAAATTAGTTGACCTGTCTGAACTGGCTGCAAAGAGACTCATGACTTGAAATGATGCGATGTTATAGCATGAATTTTCGACAAATTCTTTTGTCGCGACATCCCAAAAATCGACCAGTGGAGCAACATCAGCTACGTGCTTCCCTTGTGCCAGAAATGCAGTTCTTTCACCATTCAGTTATAAAATTCTTGTCCAGATAACTCTTGTTAACTGTATCGAGGCTGCTACGCAGAACCGCTGCTTCTCTGATAAGTCTCTATTTGGTGGAAAAATTATCATTCTCGGGTATCATGGCATTTGCTTTGAAACCCATCAAGTTAGTCACTTGTTGTTGGAAATCAGTGTGTAGAGATGTCACTTGTGAAAATATAACACCATCGTTTGGTTGAACTGCTGCTGCAACATTCGTCAATCTCTTTACGCGCAGAATGAAATGATCATCTGATATCAGAACGAAACCTATGCCGTTTTTACTGCGTTGGCCAGATGTAGTACGCTCCGAATGCCAGAATATGCTGACGGACATGGTCCTTTTTTCCATAATAAAAGAATGGTGAAGGTAATAAATTACGATTTTGGGTTTGATGAAGCTAAACACCCCTTTTTTACCATCAAACATACGATTGTTGTGACGGCTTGACGTTGGGCCGGCATGCTGTAGAAGAACTAATCTCTTGCTTAATTTTTTATGTAATGACGGTTGGGTCGCTTATGACAAGCTGTACGTTTACAGCAACACACCTTTGTCAGTGAAAGTATTGTACGTTACAAGACGCATTTACCGAACTCAAAAAGTAACTTGGTAACACGTTGGAATTAGATGACGTTTTGCTGGATAAACAAAATATAATAGAGAGGTATTGTGCCCAGGGCCGACACTCCAATGCCAACGTGTTTTACTGCAGCCAGTCTTACACCAAGGTCTCAATCAAGTGGTTCGTGACAATACAAACTTGTTACTGTTATTTCCACAAGATGAATTAAACTTGAAACATAACTATGAAAATCATGTTGAAGGAGACATGGATTTCGACGAATTTAAATGTACGTGTAGAACGTGTTGGAAACCTCCATTCAGATTTCTTATGACCGATAAAACAAGAACGTTAACGAGAGAACGGTACAAAAGCCTGTTTAAAATTATGAAAGAAAAAAGAGGCTGTGAATAACATGGAGGCTAAGCGAAAAGGCGTTGCCCTACGTAAGAAATTAGCAAAAAGGTTTAAAACTCAAAACTTGAAAAACAATCTGACGAAGAGGTGTTACAGCAATTTTTCAAGCCAGTAACTGACCCGCTAAAAATTGTAACGTCGATAAAAACTGCAACAGCCACTCCTTCAAGTTCCGAAGAAAGAGAAGAAGAAATTCCTTCACCAAACTTACCCCTGAAACTTAACAAGTATGAACAAAATGATGAATGGGCCAATGAAGATGAAGAATTTGATTTCTACGAGGGAGATCAGCTGCAGCAGTCAGAAGCATCACTGCCCAGACTGGAAGAATCATCTCCTGAAGTAGAAGAGTCAACAGCTCCCACAGTTGCAAAAGTGGTGCTATTGACACCTACGCTTGTGTATGCTGGAACCAGCATAGGTCACAAGTACACGCCAACACTATCCGTGCATTCTGCTAGTTGACGAGTTTAAACGCCCCCTCCATTTCTCTTCTTGGAACCCAATGTACCCTTGCGAGTTTGCTACCAAATGAATTATTAGGAGATGTCGCCACCCACTATTTAAATGTGTACTTTACTCATCCGAAAGATATTAATCACGCGTTTGTCTGCGTCACAACTTCATGACTCGTTAAATGAAGATCAGGGACAAGACTGTCAAACTATTCAAAAAACAACGTTGTAGTAGCAGGAGAGCAACATAAGGGTCAGAGACAGTTGTAGACTCTGCTGCTGTTTAAAGAATTGAGAGATAGTACTTATTCGCTGAATGTTTTAGCATCCTACACTAGCTTTCTCAAAGATACTTACGCTGTTTACTTCAACAGTGATCCTTTAACGAAAAAAACGAAATGTAATAACTCGCAAAAATAATGAAAACTGTCAAACCGATTTGGGAGGATATGAAAGCAACAAAAATGGGAAAGGAATGATTAAAAAAGTTCAACCGATGTGGGTAGAAAACAGATATTACGATGATCCCAAACAGGTGGTAGACAGATTAAGGATACTATATGCGTCTAAGTTGGCTGGCGGTGACTCTCATTAGAACGAAATAGTTAGCATTCTGTCCGAATTGAAAGACCGAAAAGTTATTACTTCGAGACAAAAGAAAGCCATCCATCGCAACATATTCGGCGATGAATAAAAAAAATACCTGACATAGACATGCTAGTTAGAGAACTTCACAAACAGGTTCGTCAAAATTTTCCATGACGTATCGTCAATGTACGAAGCCTGAATGATCTTTGGGAGGCAGATTTAGTTGACATGACAGCAATTTATTATCAAAATCAGGGTTATAAGTTTTTACTTAGCGGCATCAATGTCATGTCAAACAAGGCTTGGGCCGTGCCGATCAAGTGAAAGTCGAGGCCAGACGTTACGGCTGCTTTTGCCTAAATTTTAAGAGACAACACAAAACCTAAATATTTAGGACTCGACTTAGGCAAAGAATTTTACATTGCGTACTTTCTCCAGCTGATGAAGAAGCATAAAATAAAAGTCTATTCTACATACTCGGGTATGAAAGCAACCATTGTAGAATGCTTCAACGGATCGTGGAAGGAGCTGACGTGGAAAGAGTTTACGAGACGAGGTCACCAACAGTGGAAAGACATTTTGGAGAAAATACTCACACAGTACAATCACAGATACTATCAAAATATTAAAATGAATCCCTCAGATGTCACGATCACTGATGAACGCAAATTCTGACGCATTGGGTCCAAAACACCTTTGAAGGCATAAAGTATAAAATTAAGGATCTTGTGCCTGTATCAAAGACAAAGGGAAAATTTGATGACGGATACGAGCAGACATGGAGCAGACCCACGAACTCATTACAATTAAAAAGTATTGCAAACCAACCCAGTCACTTGCATTCTGAAGGAACACTACGGGAACCCAATTTGCGTCGCTTTATACGAATACAAACTACAAAAGACACGTTCCAGATTTATTCCTGGTTGAAAAAGTTGTAAAGAAGGGAAAAGATGGAAGATTTCTCGTTAAGTGAAAAGTATACGATGATAATTATAATTGCTGGTTGGATGAGGTAGCACAATTGTAAGCAAACCTTTCTACTTAAAAAAAATACTTTCTTGTGCTATTGGGCACACTATTAAGGAAAATTGTAAATTAGCGAACAGCGGAAATCGTACACTAGAAATAACGTAGTTCAGTAAGCCACTTTTATGCACTTACGTTTCGTCGGAGAGGCATGAACCGGATTCGAACCGGCTACCCAGTTTGCCCCCAGATCACTTCCATAGTGCCTTAATTGCTATGGCCACATCCTCCACTGGCATAAAGATAACTCACTGAACCCGTTATTAAGGACACAACGGTGACAAGGGCTCCATTCGACCGAAATTCACTCGGCCATAGACAATAGAGAGGAAAGACAAATCATACACTCACAAGGCTCACTAAAGGAGAAATAAATAGACATAAATCGCTAATAATAATATTAAGGAATATTGGTAATTATCCAACAGCGAAAATCATACACTGGAAATAACGTAGTTCAGTAAGCCACCATTATGCACTTACGTTTCGTCGAAGTGGCATATTTCCAGCGATTTATGTCTATTTATTTCTCCATTATTGAGCCTTGTGAGTGTGTGATTTGTTTTCCCTCTCCATTATCTATGGCCGAGTGAATTTCGGTGGAATGGAGCCCTGGTCACGGTTGTGACCTTAATAACGGGTTCAGTGAGTTATCTGTATGCCAGTGGCCATAGCGATTAAGGTGCTATGCAAGTGAGCTTGGGGCGAACTGGGTAACCGGTTCGAATCCGGGTCATGCCACTCCGATGAAACGTAAGTGCATAAAGGTGGCTTACTGAACTATATTATTTCTAGTGTATGATTTTCGCTGTTGGTTACTTCCAATTTTCTTTAATATTATTTCTTGAGAACTAATGGATTCATTGGGGACAGGTTTGAGAGATGGCAGGAGTGACTCATACAGCAAGTATGCATGGCCTAATGGTGCGTGACGACGCATGCGCGTTAGTATCTTGTCACTGTGCGTGCGCGACTGCTGGTCGTGTT
>JAHWFP010216219.1:101725-112552 GCA_023313725.1 Lithobius niger | reverse complement strand
CTTTTGGGCTTGTTCCTATAACTTACAGCTGTCCCCTTTTGGGGCCGTTCCTATAACTTACAGCTGTCCCCTTTTGAGGCCGTTCGTCTTCCTTGTAGCTGTCCCCTTTTGAGGCCGTTCGTCTTCCTTGTAGCTGCCCCCTTTTGGGTCCGAGCGGGTTTAGGGATGTCCGAAGTACCAAAAAGCCGTGAAGGCTCTATTGGCATAGTGCTTGAATTTATTTATCTAATCAATTGTGTTCAACCAGAAATTAAAGATGGTGCGCATACCTTTAATAGCTTTTTTTTGTTTCAAAGCTTTCAGTTATTGAAAATTAATTTCTGCTTAATTTACTGTAATGTTAGATGTCTTATTATTTCGCATGTAAGAGAGCCAAAAACCCCTTTGCCCGAATTTTATTCAGTTTCGCATTTGAATCCACAAATGCGTGCGGAAAATGTGAAAATTATCGGATAATTGGTTAAAAAATGATCATGGACAGACGGACAGACAGCAGTTCCTTTGCTCAGCTTCACACTGTGCCTGCGATTCGAATGATACATTAAATTTAGTTCGAACTTCGTCGTACTTCCATTCTTGTTGTCACACGTTGGTAGTTTCTGACTATTCAAGTTCACATTTCTATTTCCGTGTTGAATTCATCGCAAAAAGACGCAAAATAATTACCTTGCGGCTATAGCCACTATTTTTATTTCAATGACGTTTAGCTGACCAGATTTGAAATTCTGAAAATTTCTATTTTGAAAATTCTAATTTTAAAATTTTAAATTGCTTGCTTGGCATTTGCGAAACGTTTTTCATGTAAGTAAATATCCTATAACCGCGAGAAATTTATTACTTTCTGTGTATTTTTACATTAGTGACTATTGGACGATTGAGTGATATGGTCGTTGCTTGACTGCCTGCTCAGACGTCATTACTAAACCGTATTATCAGTCTTTACTAGTGATCTGCCGCTTATCGGATTCATATTGGTATTGCCACTTATCGGAGGCATTACCGATATATCGGTACCTCCGATGTACCGATATACCGTATTGGATCGCATAGCAGCCGCACTTTTTTTCGATATAAAGGAAAACTACGATAACTTTTCTAAATATTGGCTAATTTTGACGTTCAAATACACCATTTTAACCCTTTTTTCGCCAGCTTTCCAATTGTGCAAACCACAAGTCATTAGCTCCACCCGTTCTGAAGTTATATATATATATAAACCATTTAACTTACATTTTTCAACAAACGTGGCTTGCAAACAGATAAGAAAAACTGCTACTTGCTGGTATTTTAAAACTTATATATCATAAAGTGCTCGTCAGTTGATTAATTAATATCAACATTTTCACATATTTAGATTTTTACATCTTTACAATTGTGCAGAAAATGTTGGCCGCATGTACTTTTTTTGTAGGGTAAGGTCTGGGGAAAATGGCTGCAAGGAAAAAAGCTTTGTACTACAATTTTTTTTTAATTTTCTTTAATATTTTTACGAGGTTACATTAAATACAAGTTTTTTTCTAGCAGTACATCGGCAGCAGAACTGGATCACACTTTCATTTTTTGCAAAATAATCGTTATTTAGGGGTATATCGGCAGTTATCGGCTTCCTTTTTAACAGTAATTGGTATCGGTACATCGGCAAAAAAAGCTACATCGGTACATCCCTAGTCTTTACTAAACTAAGACCACGTCAACAGGACCGGATGTGCACTTATTTACGCCTTCAGTCAAAGTGCATGCCTACCCCCCCCCCCCCAATGGATTGGTGTACAGCCTCCAGCGAATCGTGTGGCGTCTCGCAGCACACGTGATCGTGCCCGTCCCCGACAATGCGTTAAATAGGAAAAAACTAACTACGTAGTGAGTCTACTACTGTTTTATACTTTTAACAGGTTTTGGAGTTAAAATAACAATACATCGAATTATAAGACCAAGACAGGAGATAAAAGAAATAAGGCTGAACACAAACTATACGTGTACAGCCACGATTCTCTCGCTTTCTCTCTTCGTTCTCTTGTTTATACGTTTTCGCAACTAGTCAATGTGCGCCCCCTCTGTGTTTGCGCTCTAGGCCGTGGCCTAGGTTGGCCTTATTATATGGGAGAATCCAGGCTAGCACGTACGCGTGACATTTTATCTGGTTGGGGTGAACAGCGTCAGATACATAATTAAACAACAAGCATGACTTAAGTTTTTAAGCCTTACTTGTACTTTATCGTGTGTTTGGCGTTCGCAGTGTTGACTTGACATGGGTTGTGTTCTTATTAATTTGTTTATCGTGGTCTTCGTTCTCATAGATTTTTAAATTTCGGCAGTGAATTTTGAGTGTCAAGTCAAGCCATAAGGACGTTTTTTTTAAAGTTGACCACCACTTCTGTGTGATAGGTTGACGTACCTCTGCCATTTTCTTTTTAGGTCATAACCTTCCAACCTCTGCCAGCTTCAAGTGAGACGAGCGTTTTTGTTGCCGTATACCGGAAGGAAAAAAACTTGGGGTGAAAAAAAAACGCGTTTGTTGAGAGATGCGTACAAAACGTGCTCAAGATATATGTCTGTCCGTCAGTCAGTCAGTAAAGCCCTTCACCAGATTTTTTTTTTTGCTAATGTGAGAAAAGAGCATTACCGCTAGGGGGTTGCTGAGTAAAGTAAGCGGCAAATGCAACGCAGGTTCCACCTGGCGGAAACGGCAACGCTAAGTAGATCCATGAATGGAGAGATCCCGTCGTGCACGTAGCGTTCGATAGCGCTGAAGAATCGGCACGCGCTTGCCCGCGAGCGTCTATTCCATCATTGTCATCATCATTAATTTATGCCCGTCATGAAGAAATCGATAAGAATTTTATTTTTATTTCATTTCTTCGTAGATGTAAGTTCTTGAAAGTTAGGGAGACGGTAGGTTTGATCCTCGTGTATGCGCCAGCGACACGAACATGTAAATATTTTACGATCTTATGAATTATTAAGCGGCCACCAACAAGCAGAATCCATGCATAAAGCCTAATAAGTGTAAGGCAGTCTTGTTTTCGGCAGAGCAACTGGTTGTGGGTTTCGCTAAATGACGGTATTTGAATGGCAAGGGTTGTCAGTCGTGTTTTGTTGGGTCTAGTGGTCTTTTGAAACACGCGGAAAAGATTACAATCAAAATTGAATTGCTGGTAATTAAATTTTGATGCTATTATTGCCAGTGCACTGTAAATAACACGTAGGTGAATCTGAAATTGATAAGCCAACGATGATACAGTACAAATAAAGTGGACAGTTACCCACCTTTATGTACGTACGGCGTACGGTTCACTAGAGTTACACGACCTGTTTCAAACTGACAAACCACCAGTTAACCAGATCACTGACATACGGTCACCTGAATATCGCAGAAAAAAATGTCCATTTTTGCAGAAATACATTTTGAAGTCAGTAGTCTGCCGAAATGCCAACCTCGCAGAAATAAGATCCATTATTGCAGAATCAATTTGAAGAAGAAAAATATGAACTGCTACCCTTTCATGAGCTGTATTGGCCAATGGCCATGACCAAGCTTATGAGCTGCATTGGACATGACCAGACTTAGAGGGGAAAAATTGACTTACTGTTTTGCTAGTCCCGTATCAATAAAAAATCCAGAAAAGTCTTTCATTTAACATGGATAGTGGTGGTCATTATTTTTGTTTAACCACAGGTGGAGAGGGTGCACTTCGCGCACTACTATATACATGAAGATTTCTGTAATCCTAAAGAGTATGACGCAAGCAACCGTGGAACGCTGAGCTTGATTCAAAGAGGAGCCGCCTCACTTTTCTGATAACTGATCCCTTTATTCATTAACAAGAGTATTCGAATACTTTTCTGCCGAAATAATATAGGTACATAAAAATAAGCTGGTTCATGTCCAAGGCTTCAAGGGGTACTAGGTTACATTTTCTTCCGCAAATTTGATTCTGCATAAAATGGACTTAATTTCTGCGAGTTTGGAATTTCATTTTCGTAGAATACTGACGTCAAAATTGATTTCTGCGGAAATGGACATTTTTTTTTTTTGCGGAACTGTAACGACACCCTAACTTGCTGCCTTTATTGATAGGCCTTCTCCCCAACTGGCTTCGGCTCACCGGATTTCGATTGCAGGCAGTGTGTCATGCGACAGTGTGAAGTTTTAACTTCGGTGGTTTGTTCTACTTGAAATTCTAATGCTGTTGAACAAGATTATCTGTTCACGATGAGTTCGGAAAATTTTTAAATAAACAAGTGCCATCTTGGCTTTTATTTCCTTCGTCCACTTGTAGCTTTCTTGTCAGTTCGACCAAAAAATTGGAAAAGAGAAGCTTGAAACTGAAACCCGAGCAACAGAAATCGCTGCACAAGTGTTGACGGATGTCCACAAATCTTGACCTCTTCTGGTGTGGCGTTTGTTTGGTCTCTGTTGTTGGAATTTAATGATTCCTGAGGACCAGACCGTCGTAAGCCACTTGAAATCTCCCCCCCCCCTCCCACTGCCAACTTTTCTTCCCCTTCGTCCACGCGCCCTTGAGCCTTGATTAGGGTTGGTGGCCACGAGCCGGGAAGAATCCTGGAGGATTACCAAGATGGAAGCTGGGATTTCACGGTCTCCTGAACTTCGTCTTTCACTTCAACCCCCGCATCTACTCATCGAAAGCTTCAACACCTCAGTGACAACCTTTTCCTTTCTAGCCACTCTAAGGAAAATAAATACATTAACCGGAAAACACGACCACCACGAACATAAAACTGAGAACATTTAGAATAAAAATAAAAATTGTTCATGCTAAGCGACCACGCTTGTTTGCACACCCCGCCCAAGATACCCGGAATCGCATAGCATGAACGGCACTATATTGCGAATCTTTAGGTGACTGCGGTTTGTGATGATGCAATTTGAATTTTATGTCCGCTATTAAAAGTTCATAATATTGTATCATTTTGTACGTTGCCTTAAAGCTATTTTATTTTATCTGGACTATTAGTTTTAAGTTTGACTTTTCGTCCCTATAGAGCATAGTGATGTTCACGTTATATCAGCGTTGTTTGTTAGCCAATGGCAGTTGAGTTCTTGCCTTGTACACGTGAGTTTTGCGATTGTTTGCACAAGTTTTAATGTGCAGGGTATAACTTCAAATACCGATGGTACGGGCAATTAACTTAGGTTTTCTTTCATTTTCATTTACGTTTTGTTACGCAACACCAAAACTGGAACACTTTTAATGCTGCGGAACGAAACGTAAGTGAAAGTGCAGATTTTAAACTAAATAAAAACCACTTGGGATCCAGCTCTTCAGTTGAACGCATCTTCTTTCTTCTTACCTTTCTTCAGGTTTAAGATGAGGCTTTATAATTTGGGACAATGAGCTTTTTTCCAGGTTTACACCTTTTTTCAGGCGTACGGTTTTTATTAGCCTCTTTTTTAGGCCTTTTCACGTTTCAAGGCCTTCTTAATGTAACAGCTTGATTACTTTTCTATTTCCCACATGGTTTCTTCGTAAGTACTTAAACATAAGAAGCTTCAACGTAACACTAACAAGTTAGGTATTTAGGAACCCTGCGCCCATAGGGATTAATCATCCAGCCTGATACACACATATAGGCTGTTGAGGACATCCTGCATAGCACCGGGAAATGAGGACCTGGAGGAATGGTAAACAGGCCACGTCAGGACCAAAGATTGGACGACTACCGACCCTTATTCTTTGCTCAGGACTACCTATTGTTTTAAGTTCATTTCTAAGTTGTGACCATAGCACAAACTTTCGATAAGAGCTCTCCTACCTTTGTTAGGTTTCCAACGCTCAGGGACGACGCTAAACGGGGGCGAGGGGGGGGGGCGCTCGTCCCCCTAAAATTTTGGCCGCCCCCCTGACGCCCCCCCCCACCATCAGATCAAAATCAAACGTATAAACGAAGAAAATTCTGGTTAATTTGTTTCTGTTTGTTTCTTTCACAGCGACAGGAAGGACTTAAGGTCACATCGTTGGAGCCTAGTTGTTACTGTGAGAGTTGTAAAATCATCTTTTTTTTTAGCTGAATTTAAAACTATTCCAAAAAAAATAGTGTAGAAAACAATTTAGAACGTTGGGTGTGAGAAAGAATTGCAAGGTTGTTATTTTTACTTTTATTCTTTTTTTTTTGGGGGGGGGGGGACCGCAGAAGTAGACTTTTCGATTCGCCCCCCCTGGCTAAAATTGCTGCCCCACTGCCGCCTCCCCAGTAAAGTGATTCTAGCGTCGTCCCTGCCAACGCTCTCCCTGATGTAAGCTAATTTTCGATTACACTACTCGTTCAATGGTGGGTAATGCCAGTCTTTACCATTAACTGAACTGTAGTTTCATAATTACATTCCTGTGGGTCAATTTACAGTTAGAACTAAGACAGTATCTGATCGCCTTCAAGCCCCTTAACTTTCCTTCTGGATCTGGATTATAAAAAATGCTTTGATTGCAGTTCATCTTGCGATAGTCCAAGAATTTCACTATACCTTTGTAGTAGTAGGAATGCCCAGTGTCTTTTTATCGTTACATCAGGTGCCGAAAATCAAAACAGTAGCATCGAGGCCATCTGGCGATACAGAACCCGAAGCTCTTTACAGAGGTGCATCGGTAGTCAGAGGCGCATAGTATTTATTCATGTATACGCTCGCAATCGCATTGAGATGCTGGAGAATTCCTGGTAAAGATGGTGGACACAGTTACGGAGCCCAGGTAATTTGTGCTGATGCCATTCGAATTTTACATAATTAAACTGAAAACTTGCATACGTTTATTTACTAGTGTTAAAGCTGATCCAGTTTACTGTACGCAGGGGGGTAGAGCAGCGTGGAACGTTCCCACTGTTGGCCAAAGGGAGAGCAGGAAGGACGGGGTTTCCAGTACACTGGCATGAATCGCGGCTTTGCGTCTTGTAAACAGGTGCTGTTTTTTGAAGCGTTTTCAAAGTGCATCGTAAAATGTGCTTTCTTGTGGCCATATAAACGTAGTGATTGTCTATCCTTATCTTATACTATGTAAAACTTACAGGCCCATCTTAGTTGTCGGCATTGGGGTGGATATCAAATCCATGAGCACGTCTGTTTTTCATTCCTTGCTGAGACTTCTGGTTTGAACGTGACGGCTGACTGCATGGCGTCATAACGGTAGTCGTTGCTTTCGCTCGACTCCCCCATCTAGCCATAACCGTGCTTTTTCGGAAGCCATTCTTTGTTGTGTGCTGAAAGGAAGATGTCAACAGGTTGCCATTTGGTCGGGCGCATTTGAAAGGAGACTGCTTGCATTCTCAAGTTGATCTGCGACTGTGTGTCTAAAAAAAAAAAAACAAATGGTAACTTCTAAAATCAGATATTTGTTTCGTGATACGTTTTACGCTTGCCGACTCGCAGTCGGATGTAGAATACATGGTTGGTCGCAGAAAGACGGTGAAGCGGATGGAGCGTGTGAATGGGCCTTCGAGCAACACATTGGTATTCGGGCGACTTCTCTACCACCTACAAAAAAGTGATTTCGACGTTTTCTTTTTGGCCGTTGGATGTTGATTTTTTTTTCCTACCGTTTTTTTTTTCCTTTTCATTTGTTCGCGTGTGTCTCCGGGAAGGGGGTAGGGATTGGGTGAGGAGGGGAGTAGGGGGCTTAGGGTACCGGGGGGAGAGAACGGTTGTGCTAGAAATCGGCCCGTTTCTCGTAATCTGTCGTGCATGGATAGCCGTTGCTTCCTGCTGTCCAGTCTAGCTTGCTTTCTTGTTGGACCGGCTGGCGAGCTGCCAAGAATTCCGTGGCTCTCAGATTGGACAGCGATTCGGAAGTGTTGACAGCTCGGCCTCCGTAGCGTTCGCGTGAAAATGTCAGCGGACGGACGGACGGACCAAGGGAGGGAAAAAGCCGGCTCCGATCATTTGTTCGTTCGTTCGGTTCCCCTCTGTCTGCCGTTCGTTCGTTCGTTCATGCGCTCGCGGATTCTTGTTCCCCGTCACATCCACGATCTGATCCCGACAAAGACGCCGGCCGACTCGATCGCACACTCTCTCGGGATTGGCCAACATGCTTGGAGCACTAAGCCTAAGACGAGGCTGCCGTGAAAGCGTCCTGGTGTTTAGGTAGAGAATAATCGAATGGGACGGTGAGATAGAGGGCGAACTTAAATTACACGTGGGCTATCCGTGCTCTGCCACGTAGTATACTGAGTAGCCCTCCATCGCAGGTTCTTTATAGCTCACGTACAGACTGCATGATTCTTTTTTTTTTTTGTGTCCGATGCTAAGAAAGCACACAAGGGTATTCAAGATAGTAAGGTAGCTTAGCGACAAAATTCGATAGACTTACGACTTGGTGGACAAAAGCATGCATTTTTGTGTGTGGCTTATTTGGTGTATGGGCAATAAGAAAATGGGCTGCTCCTCACAACACTGAACATATATTGGGCTGGAGCAGGCCTTTTATATACCAAGATATGTAAATATAAAGAAAACTACACGCAGGGAAACACTTTTCACGACCATTAATAAACTGTTCGATATAATATGCTGACACTTACTACAGTAGTTCTACAGAAAATTTATGACAAATAACGTTCTATGAGAAATGTCGAAAATCAAACTGAAAGTGAATATACAGTTCACTTCCGGTAAATAGTCTTTACCACATAACTCCTAAACCATTAGACCGACTGGTCTCAAATTTTCCAGGCATATTCTACAGACCATTTGCGTCAATTAATATTTAATGACAATTTGTTGTAGCTCTACCGGAAGTGATGGTAAATGTCAGTTCCGGAAATTCTTCACTTATTGCATAACTTCTAAACGGGTTAGTCGGCAGGTTCAAAATTTTGCACATGCCTCTCTTACATCTGTGATAAATAATGTTCGATGAGAAAGCAGAACAACTACCGGATGTGAATATACATGTCACTTCCGATAATCAGTCTAGGACATAGCTCCCTTTATTTGCTGGTTCATTCTGGGACATGGTATAAGTATAGTTTATTACCACAGTTTGCAACAATGGTGAAGATACAGAATTTGTATCTCCGAGATATGCAACAATAACTTCGAAGACGTGGCCGATGAGTATTATAGTTGCATCCGAGGAACTGCAAGCCGTATCCTCGGAGCCATTGTTACAAACAGTGGTAATAAGTTTCTTGTACTTATACTTGATCGTTGCCGTGCTCGGACTGAGAGCATGTGTGAATAAAAAAAACATCCTAGGACAGTAACTGCTTTAAACAATGTAAAAGACTAATCCGTTTAGGAAATATGCATACGAAGAAATCCTATCGGGACTGACAGTATTACCACTTCCGGTAGAGTTAGGTTAAAATATGATTAGATATTATGTGACGTAAATGGTCTCTTGAATATTCCTGCAAAATTTGACACCTATGGGTTAAACTATTTAGGAGTTACGTAATAGAGACTATTTAACGGAAGTGAGCTGTATATTTACTTCCGGTTGGCTTTTCGACATTTTCTCATAGAACATTATTTATCATAGATGTAAGAAAGGTATGTGCAAAATTTGGAACTTGCCAACTAACCCGTTTAAAAATTATAAGTGAAGAAATACCGGAACTGATATTTACCGTCACTTCCGGTAGAGTTCCAACAAAATGTCATTAAATATTAATTGAAGTAAATGGTCTATAGAATATACCTGCAAATTTGAGACCTGTCGGTTAAACGGTCTAGGAGTTATGTGATAAAGACTGTTTACTGGAAGTGAGCTGTATATTCACTTCCTGTTGGATTTTCGACATTTTCTCATAGAACGTTATTTGTAGTGAATGACGTATAGAACTACTGTAGTGTCAGCATATTATATTGATCGGTGTATTAACGGTCGTGAAATGTGAATCCCTATAGTTTTGTTACTTATTTTGGTATATAAATCCTGCTTCAGCCCAATACATGTTCAGATTGCATGGAACAGCCCATTTCCATATTGCCCATACAGTAACTAAGTCACATAAACAAAGTCATGCTTTTGTCCTAATAAAACACTAAGCTACCTCATTAAGAGCATCAGCAAGACACTAAAAGGTCGTTTAGTTCCCCCCTCCATTTTTTTTTTACTTCTGGGCCCAGATACGATTTACCCCCTACGATTTGGGGTTGGGGAGTACTCGGTAGCGATAACTCTGGCCCACGGACTATTAATTTTGGTCGGTAGTTCTCAACCAACTTGAATTTCAATCGCTGCCCTATTTCTAAGAGTTTCGCTTTCCTGCGACACACTGGGGACAAGATGGCAGCTGTAGAAGTAGCAGCTGGATAGCAGGCAGTATTGCGAGTAACTGTTCATCAAATTGTTCCACTACGTCATGAAGTTGGTAAACAGATGGAAGCGCCTAATAGACTTATGAAAAAAACATGGACTATTTATAACCATTCGAGTTACGCATTAACCAATTAGGAGACGAAAACGAGTTTGTATAGAAATTTACAGAATATGCTTTCTGTAAGGAAACTGAAGAGAATTAAAAAAAAACCTATATAAATTACTTGAATTTGTAAAGAAAATTCTGCAGAATTTCTGTATCATTAATACGTTTTTTCCCCTCTCCAGTTTTCCAGTCTTACGAGCAGATAAGAGCGAAAACACTCAAGACTTCCTCGTTTTGAACTTATTTTCTTTCTGTAATTTTGTGTTTATTATTTTTTAATGATTGAACAAGGTTATTTTTAGTTCTTTGGGGGAAAACTTTACGCAAATCCTGTAGCCTCCTATGCCACGCTAGTTCAAATATAATCTTGGAATTAAATAATTGTATCTTTAGTATTCTGCTTACGAACGTTTTTGTTACTTTCACGGCCGACATTTTCTGCAGTGT
>JAHWFP010216219.1:42866-81465 GCA_023313725.1 Lithobius niger | reverse complement strand
GTCTCGTGCAACGGGCGGGAAACAACCGGAGAAAAACCCGTAGAAAAAAAAAATTCCTTTTTTTTCACGGGTCTTGGGGTTGGGGAGGAATAGGGCTGCAATAAATCTTAAGTACCAGGCCTCTACAAGGTTTAATCCGGCCCTGTCCCTATCATCTTTCAGTAGAAACATTTACCGAAATGCTACGTGCCCAGCGCATTCCGTCCTTGTTTTGATGCTTGCGTTTCAGACTGGCGGCAAAACTTGTAACGAGCACCGTAAAACAAAGTCTGGCTACTCCTTTAGAATGATACATTCCCACAATCCCAGGTCTAACCTTTCACAGTCGCCAAGGTCTGTCGCGAGATTCGATTCGCTACTACTCTAACCACTCGTCTGTGCTGTTTAGCTTTGTTTGGCGATCTGAAACCCTCAGATTGCAGTTCATGTTGAGGCTCCTTTATTCTGCAATTATAGGGTAGTAAGGAAAGGTATTAACATCATTCTTGTCCACTGTTAGATTTTGCTTTTTTTCCCCATTTGGTTGATCCTTCCTTTTAGGAGTTGATTTGTTTCTTTCCCCTGTTTTAGCTCTTCCGCCACATCATTTATTTTTCTTGTTTACTATAAAATTCAATACTGTTCAGAATTTCAGTATTTTTTTTCCAAAACTGTCTGTAACGTGTCACCAATCTGGTTAAGTTTCAAGTTGGTCATTCCATTGTGCTTTACAAGTTCTTTATTTTCCTTTTCTAGCATGTTTTGTATTGTTGTTATGGTCTTCTATAGCTTGCGTATTGTGTCGTTGGAGGTCATGTCACAGAATTTTTTTCGAATCAACTGAACTAGTCTTTGAGTGGGGAGGGGGAGGATGCGGAATCTTTTTTAGCTTGGTTTTTGTTAGCATTTCTTTCCGTTCTGCTAGGTCGGTAATTCCATACGCCCCCCCCCCCCCCCCGTTCCAGTGCAGTGACTGTCGATTCAGAAAGTCCTGAGGATTTTTTATCGTGATGTGTTTTCTCATTACAGTTGCACAAATATTTTTAATTTATGTACGCATTCGTGCCATTTAGAGCAGGTGTACAAATAGAATAAAACATGGCTGTCTGTTTTCAGCTAATAATAATAATAATTTCTTACAGTAATTGCAAAGGGACCAAGTGGTGTCCACTAATATCTAGCCTGATCTTTAAAATATTTGCTGAGACTGCTGATCAGAAAGTTTAAAATTTATAAAATTTAATTTAGCAATGTAGCTTTAAAAAACTTGTTTAGAGTTACTTTGGCAAGTTGATATTTAAAACTGACTCGTGATTTTGAAGCGTAACCTTCACGGGCAGCGAGTTCCATGGTTTTATTGTCCTGTTTGAGAAAAATATCTGAAATCTCTTTGATAAGTATTCAGTTAGTTTCCATTGCTGTCCTCTATCGTAATTTCCTCTAATGGTGAAAAAGATGGATCTGTCGGTGATATTGGAGTTGTGTAGACTGGTATACGTCAACTACAAATCGGCCCTAAGTTGGCGCAATTGCAGGGACTCAAGCCCGAGTTTCGCCGTAGAGAATGGTTTTGAGCCCAGGGATAAATTTTGTTTAGGTCCTCTGAACAGCTTGGACAAGAGTAATGTCCTTAATAAGGTATGGTGACCACACCTGGCTGGCATACTCAAGAATCGGTCGAACAAAGACCTTGTAAGCCCAAACCAACGTTGCAGGATCTCGTGACGCAATGCAGTGCCTAATCATGATGGGCGAACCTTGGCGCATGAAACAATCCCTATGTAGTGGGGAGCCACTCAAAGATCCTGAGAAATCCGCACTTCTAGGGCCTTTACCAGTTTTGGGTTTGAAAGCTGTCGATTAATTAAGTAGTAATCCAGACATTCATTTTCCGACCCATAAGGTGGAACATAACACACTTTTCTATATTAATGGGTAATTGCCAGTACGAGGACCGTAAATTAAGGTAGTGTAGAGCATTGACAAGATCAAAATGATCACTGCAGCTTGTTATTGAATTATACAATTTAGCATCGTGTGCAAATTTTGGGTTTTTCACGTTGCCAGATGAAGGAAATGGCAGTGTGAAGTTTACTTGTAAGAGTTTCGCTGCAATGCTTCAGTGTTGCCGTTGTTGCCTGCCATCAATAGGAAGCGCTAGCTCCAAAACGGAAGGACTGCCTCGTGTATGCAGAGAAGACCGAAACGTGTGAACGTTCTAACTTATGGTGCGGCAAGTAATGTCACGGGTCTTGGAAAAAGATCAGTTTGGAGAGCAGCTAATTGTGAATTGTATAACAATAATTTTTTTTCTATTTTTGTTTTTAAAATTAATAATTTATTAATAATAGTTTGTGGTCATCGTGGCTGAGTTGTGAGAGAGCTCAGCCTGGTTGCTGGAGGTTAGCGGATCAGGTCGAACCCCTGGAAAGGGGACCTTGGCAAAGCAGTACTGCCGGCCAGGGTAGCGTGAAAGGCTACCATGCTCCTTCAGCGGCTATGGGAACTATTCTGGCCCATTCTGGACAATCTTTCGACCCCTACGATGATCGGAGGTTTCCCCGATCGAATCCCCGGGTTGGCACCTCCCTTTACCAGATATTTCTTCTTCTCTAAAAGTCTTGTAATGTTCAAAATTGAGCCAGTTCAGCCATACAAGCATTAAGTTGCTTCGGCTGACTTAAGGCTCACAGAAATTAATTTTAAATAATTTAAAATTTAAAAAAAAATTAAAGTTTATTAATTTTGATTATGAACATACCTCAAAAGTGCTTGTGCGTGTGTGTGCCGTGAATTTTACATCAGTTAGAAAAGTATACAGTTTGCTGCTAAGTAAGTGTATTTTCTTATATCTATGTACGACAATTTTGCAGGGAAAACTATATAGATTTAATTCACAGTAATCATGCTAATAAGAATATACGTATAGTAGAATACTATTAAAAATCATAAAAATTAAAACTATTTATACTAAAAATGTATAAAATATATAACAGAATGTAAGCACAAATTTAAAATAAGTAATAATACTAAAAATTAGAATATTTAAACTTATAAAAATAAAAAAATAAAAAATTATTTACGTAAAATTACATAAATGTACTGTATAAAACTTCACTAAAGGCTATACATCAATTTACGCAAAAATTCATAAATTTATTTATAGCCTTTAGTGAAGTTTGATGTGATTAAATTTAATAATAGAAAAAATAATGATAATAATAATAATAATATAAATTTATCCCACTACGGTGTATTACAATCACTTACACGCATCCATCCTTACACATTACCAAAAAAAATAAAAACAAAAACACCAAAAAAAGCACTTGCTTCCAACTAAACAATTACATATCTATACCATAGCACAAAACGCTGGACATAAATAATGGTAAACGTCAGTAAAGTAACAAAACTGCTCATGCGCATTGTTCATATCGTGTTGGTTTTTTTTCCGAGCAAATGCTGGTTTACAGATGCTTCATAGATGCCTCAGTTAATGCGGCTACCACTCGATCGAAAAGCATTGGGGATTACCACACTTACCACAAATTGGCCAAATAACACCATTACCTTCGTGAATGTATACCAAAGTTATGCAGGTATGCCAGTTCCGTTCGACTTGGACGTGAGTCTGACCACGATAATAATTGTGGCCAGTCATTAGACATCCCACAGCATTCAAGTTCCATCAACTTAACACTTAGCCATCTGACAAACATTAGAAGAGTTCAGGGTCATTTGTATCCATAGCAACGAAGATTCGGCCGGAGTCTCTTGGTGAGTCCTGCCGGAATTGGGTTTCGAGTGGAGGGTGCAGGCACTCAGTCCGTCCGTCCGTCTTGTACGCGCTCTATTCTAGTTCTAATTTACTTCCGAAAGCGTTTGGCTTTAATTGGTCACGACGTGGAGAAAAGTGTGCACGCGCTACATTAGCTTGGAGCGTGAAAGGCAAGCCATTTCCTCCTTTTAATTTTCAGTCGTGGGTAGGTGGGTGGGGGTGGAAGATGGAGGCTGGGGGGTGGTGAGAGTTGGGAGAGAGATTTAAGGTAACGTATGTAATGGGAAACATACACGTGATGAGAAAAGGAGATGGGTTTCGGTGAGAAATGGAAAGAAATCCGAGATTTACCCAAATAGAAGTGCCTCCCTTCCATCTGTCGATTTTGTTTCACTTCTTTTTATTATTTTTTCTTTTTCTTTTTTTCAAAACCCGCAATCCATTTGCTCAACTCTTTATACTCACCAAGCGATGAAACGAGTTCAACCGCCCGGTGCAAATAATGTTAGCGGATTTGTGTTGTTGGATTCTGTGTAATTCGCGTTCACATATTGTGCCACGAGAACAAGTGGCGGCAGCACAGGTGACAGTGTTCACACGCGAGTGTTAAAAATTGGGCCGTGCAGGGTATTGGGCGAAAACTCTGCGCAGCCTAATTTTTCACAATCGCTTGTTTTCTGCAAAAGTGAAAACGGTCACTCGGTTCGACAACTTGCCGCGTGGGGTCGCGACGCAGAACGAGCGCTGGAACTATTTTAGAGAAGACTCGTATGTCGCTCCTGGTGAGACAGCTTTTTTTTAAGAATGCACGCTAAGGGCGCGTTTATGCAACGACTCGCTTTTGCTTTCTGTCAGCTAGAAGCGTGAAAACATCTTAAATTCCAACATGGCGGCGGTTTAAGCTGTGTCATCTCGCAACGAAAACAGTCAATAATGCGAGTTCAGAAGCGGCTAGGAAAATTTCGTCACGGGGAATTCTTTATCTTATTGCCACGAATTATAAGACTTGAAGCATTTACTCAAACTACGTCGAATTTAGCTAATCCAGGTAGCGTTGTTACCGTGGCAACAACAACTTTGCCATTGCGATTAAATTCTCGCTGCGAGAATGCAAAGACGAGTCGTTGCATAAGTGCGCCCTAAGCGCGTGTTTGTGCAATGACTCGCTTTTGCATTCTCGCAGCTAGAAGCTAGAAATCATCTGATATTCCAACATGGCGGCGGTTTTTAGCTCTGTCGGCTCGCAAGAAAAACGGTCCATAATGTGAGTTCAGAAGAGACTGGGAAATTGTTTCGTCATGAGGAATTCTTTATCTTATTGCCACGGATTATAAGAGTGTAAGTATTCACTCAAACAATGTCGGGTTTCGGTAATCCAGGCAGCGGTGTTACGATGGCAACGACACCCTTGCCATAGCAATTAAATTCTAGCTGCGAGAATGCAAAGGCGAGTCGTTGCGTAAATGCACCCTAATATTGACTTTCTAGTTTTGGTATGAATAATAAAGTGAAACTAGTATCAAATTTTCCTTCCCGTTGTTTCGAACCCATTATTACAGTTTTTGTCGTACGCTTAAAGAAACAAAGAGTTTACATTTGATTTTAAACATTAACAAAAAAAATGTTAATTGCACAAGTTAAACAATGCTGCCGCCGTGTCACTTCCGGTTTGCGTAGCCTCCGGTATTTTGAGTTTTTATGGGATGGCTGTTTCCGGCATTTTCTTCTGGCCAAGGTAAGTTAGTTGGTATCATTTGGGATACTGGTCTGTGTGCCCCATGTGTGGTATTTAAGACTTGTTGCTGGTGCTTTTCGATTGTGTTAAGATTCCAAGCAAGAATTCCAAGCAATCTTCAAAGAAACCCACAAAACAAATGCGAATTATCGTGTAATCTACTACAATCGACAAACACCATCTACAAACGTTGATTTCGCAGTGGGGCATAGTACAGATCAGTACTCCAAATTAATGATACCAACTACTTTGGCCGGGAGAAAATGCAAGAAACAGCCATCCCACAGGCACTCAAAACGGCCGGAGGCTATGCAAACGGGAAGTGACGTAGCGGCAGCATCGTTCAATTTGTGCAACGAAAAATGTTTGAAAATAGCTAGGAACGGCTAGTTGAAAATTCGCATGCAAACTCTTTGTTTCCTTAACCGTGTGACAAAAACTGCAGTAATGGAAAGTGAAACTAGGGGATCGTAAATTAATTGTCTGTTCATTAGTGCGAACATGTTAAAATGTAATGTTAAATGTATGTCACATTTAATTCTTACAGTTCTTAAATGTTTTATACGAAGCAAGACAGAACTTTGTGCAAAAATACTGAATTAATCTGGAATTGCTTTACGTGTTCACAAATAAGTCAGGAAAGGTGAACGTTGGCGTATGCATATATATATATATATACATTTGTGGCTTTCTCGGTCATTGCCGTAACTGGGAATGCGGGGATTGGTGGGTGTGAGAGAGGGACGACCTGCTAAACAAAGATGAAGATTAAAAAAATAAGAAATGTAGGGCACTTGATTTCTTTAAGATAAGAACTTCATTTCCGCTAAATATGCAGTCTACAAGTACAAGCAATGATGATGTATCACCGACATTATATTAGGCTTCCCACCAACCTGGAAAGCTCAGGGAATTTAAACTACCTTTGAAACTCCGGGGACTCGGGGAATTTTCTGAATTTTTACAAAAAAAAACCTGGAAAACTCAGGGAAAAAATTAAGATTTTAAATAATGTATTTCCCATCCCAACACAAAACTGGTCAATGTGTGAAAAAAATTCCTTCCTAAAATTACGGTAAATAATTTGGAAAATGACTGTATCAACTCTGGAAAACGTGGAAAACTCGGAAAAATTGATTTCAATATTTTGGTGGGAAACCTGCAGCTAGCTATTCTCGCTTTGCCCCTTTTCTTCCTTACCTGCATTCCTGATCTGTCCTTATGAAAATATTTTCTTAAGGGGTGAAGCAATCTTATCATTGCTGATGGGCCAGTGCTGAGTAACACCCAGTGCTAAAACGCTTGGTGCCTTTGCCTGCAATGGACTTTTCGCTCAGCTTCTGTATGTCGTAGGTGTAATAGTTACATCGCTCGCCGAAAGCCGTGAGTTTTAATTTTGTACAATAGAGAACAATTTTTTTTTTTTTTTTTTTTGGAAAATGAGATATTCGGTAAAGGTATGATACAAAATTTGTTAACAGTTTCACAATGCAAAAGATCGTGGTATTTTAAAACACCACGTTTGTAAATGTCCGGACTGCCCTACTTTATTTCTACGAAGATTCTACATTTTTTAGCTCCGGAACCTCTAACCATAACCAAAATCCTGAATCTTTTAATCTACGTTTAAACCTACCTCGTAGCCTCCAAAGTTTGCTTTCTGTAGTTGTTGTAGTTTCTATACCGTTACTCGATCACAAACGGGCTGAAAGACACGAACGTGGTATGGCAATTTATTTTATTTATTTGCTACGACCAGAAAACAGGCACTTAAAGGCACTAAAGGCCATTTTATTAAAGGCACTGTTGAGGAATGGCACTCGGCGTGTCGCCGCAGTCGCCGTGAGGAGGTGGTGTTGGCCCGTTTGCGCATTGGTCACACTCGACTTACTCACTGTTTCCTTTTGCGGGGGGTTGACCCTCCTGAATGTTATTGGTGTCGGCGGCCACTTACGGTCCGGCACTTCCTTGTTGATTGTTGCCATCTTGATGGTTTTCGTCGTCGTTTCCATCTTCCGCATGACATTGTGCGTCAATTGGGCGATAAGTCTGTCCTCCTGTCCGGTGTTTTTCAATTTTTGCAGGAGGTACAGATGTATGACAAGATTTAGGTTAGGGGTTTGAATAATATCTCTGTAATGTGTGGTGCAGTGGCAACCCGGACCACTGCACTGTGACTGAGGTTGGCGCTAATGACCAAGTTGTCGACGCGCCATTAAGCCTCAATCCCCCCCCCCCCCCAGAAAACAGCCCAGAAAGCCCTAAAAACTTAAAAGGTGATAATTGGGTAATTTGATCATGTAACTTATGCAATGTTGGTTTAGTCAGAATGAATTCACACATGAAGGATGGTCATTTCACGTTTTCCCTTTGTCAAGTGCTATTCTTCTTTTTTTAAGAGTTAGGCTGATTCCTAATAAAATTATCTTCCCCAAGCCGAACAATCTCTTCCCGTTTCAAATGGTAGTTTTTTTTTTCAAAATTCTGATGTATGTTAAGGACGAATTTCTTTTCCAAGTGTAGATAAGTGTAAGCGGGGGTGGGGAACAGGAAAACACGTGCGGACAAGAATTTAATTCATTCCTCTTGTTGAGTTGGACGAAGGTAATTCCGTTTGTGTGCGACGTCTCACTTTCACTCGGAAGCGTCACACCCATACGCTAGCTGATGTGGCCGAGTGGGGTTTTAAGGCTTCCATTTTGCTTCTGTTGTAATACGTGTTGTGCACGTGCTGTCTAGCACTTGGCCATTCCCTCGCCTTTTTAAGTGCTTCGCAATTTGGCAGGCGTGCGCGTGCCTGGTGCAACTCGTAACGACTTGCACGTCCCTGGCAACAAAATTGGGCCGATTACCTTGCCACTTGTTGGGAGTTTCATTAAGACAGGTGAGGAGAATGGTTCACTTTACTTTGATTACTAGACGAGATGTGATGCCAACTGGTAAAGGATAATTAATACTTTCCTATTTGTACTTATGTGCCTTTCGGTGTGGGCATGCTATCGCTTGCAAAGGCGCTAGCAAACGGGATGCGTAGTTTGGAAAATGTTAAGAGTGGTTGCTTCCATGTTGGCGTTCTAGTTGCAGTCAGTTAAACATATCTACCGAATGTCCCAGAACGCCCTAAAATCCTCTGAACGGGGTCAATTGAGGAAAACGTCCTTTGGGGAATGTAAGTTTGTCGATGATTGCTACTAGCTATCTGATGGCGTGGTGGGCAACGTCCCATGCTATTTGAATAGGGAGGCATTTACATACCCAATATCGTGGGCTGTCTTCGGTGTCTGCGTTTTAACAGATAACCCATCTATGAATGGGAATGTCTTTCCCGTGAAGGTAACCTGTCTGATGTTGGTGTGCACCCATCGGTATCCTCCATTATCGCATTGCAGAAGACCTACTCGCTAGCTGCAGCATCGCGCATCTGTCGTTAGCTTCCAATACCGTATTGCCAAAGAGCTACTCACGAGCTGCACCATCGCACATCCATCGGTAGCTTCCAGTATGGGTTTGCCGAAAAGCAACTCGCAGGCTGCACCAACACTCAACCATTGGTAGCTTCCATTATCGGATTGCCGAAGAGCTACTTGCAGGCTGCAGCATCGCGCATCCATTATCGGATTGCCTAAGAGCTACTTGCAGGCTGCAGCATCGCGCATCCATTATCGGATTGCCTAAGAGCTACTCGCAGGCTGCAGCATCGTGCATCCATTATTGGATTGCCTAAGAGCTACTCGCAGGCTGCAGCATCGTGCATCCAACGGTAGCTTTAAGTATCGGATTGTCGAAGAGCTACTCACAGGCTGCAGCATCGTGCATGCACTATCAGATTGCCAACGAGCTACTCGCAGACTGCACCATTGCACATCCATTAGTAGCTTCCATTATCGGATTGCCGAAGTTACTCGCAGGCTGCGCATCACATCCATCGGTGGCTTCCATTATCGGATTGCCGAAGTGCTACTCGCAGAGCATCGCGGATCCATTATCGGATTGCCGAAGACCTACTCGCAAGCTGCACCATTGTGCATCCATTGGTAGCTTCCAATAGTTTTAATGTGGGCGATTCAGTGATTTATATACGAGCAAGTTACAAAGTCTCTCAGAGGACTGGCTTAGAATGCAGTGATGAATGGAATGTGGAAGTAATCTTGGAGGCACCAACACGGTGTAGTTGGGCTTCATTGTTATCAGTTACATTTGACCAAAATATTGTGTAATCACCGTAATCCTTTCTAGGTGAAGAACCATTTTGCAAATGACTAACAATCTCGTCTGATAATGTGTCCTAAATATAACACTCATTTGTTTCAAGATTAACCCGCTTTCCAACTCTTTCCAACAATGCAGACGTTTTATATGTTCAGTAAGGTGCAAGGGCGTCCGAACGTTGGGGCACGTCTCCCCCCTCCCCCTGGTGTATTTTGCCCCTTTCTGCCCGTTAGGTGTACAATTATGAAGACAAAAATTATTAAAGCAAAGGTTTTTCAGCTGTAATAATACAGATTGGAGGGATGAAAATGTATTGCCTGCCCTTTTTCTTTTCGCCCTTGTTTGATCTCCCCCCCCCCCCCACCCGCGGTCCCTTTTGACAGTCTCCGTACGCCTGTGGACCACAGGTTGTGGTGAGGTGGAAAGTGCCTTTGAGATACTATTAATCGGTTAAAGTTAAGATACTATAGCTTCTCCACCCCACATTCCCTCAAATTCATCGTCCATTAAACGAAGCTTATTATGGTGTTTTTTAGTGGTTCGTTGAAGTTGGCTGATGGAGTTCTTCTTAGTTGGGTCTTGACGTTTCGGTTACACCAACCAGCTGTAAATAAATGAAAAAAAAAAAAAAATGGGTTGATTGTGGTGGAAAGGAAAACGGCATGTTGGCCCGCGGGGTCAGTCTTTAGAGCCAGGAACTTTTTGACGTGAGGCAAGAGAATCTCCAATTTGTATTGCAGATTCACTTTGGTCGTCATTAGATTCCCTTCTACCAGCCCGAAGGCAATAAAGGCGGGAATAGAAGGCGGCGGGGGCCCTGCGTCTACCGTCGGAATATTCATGAGGCGAGACAGCAAAGATTGGCAAGGTGCGGACCATTCTTGCGTATAACCAATACGGTTAGACCAATTTCGTCTTCCTATCGACTACATTTTATGACGCACTTCAGCAGCACAAAACTTTTTTCATTGGATTTAAGTTTTGTTAAAGCACTACTTGTATTCTGTATCGAGTCTTATAAATAATGTACATAAACGGGAAAATGAAGTTGTGCAGTTTTAATGGCTTGTTCGCAGGCAAAAGGCTGTGGTGTCGTCTACAAATCATTTAGATTGCGAGTGGAGAAGTTTGCAAGACTCCTATTGGCTTGCAAAAATTGTTGTTTAATAATTCGTGACCCATTCCATCGTTGCCCAATCTGTTATGTTTGTTGGGTAGTTAATGAATAATGAGTTAATTTATGAGTTAATGAATTTATTAGTGCTGAAGCAATATATAAGTGACTAGAGTGTGACTGACCGTTCCTCTCTAGAGTTGTTGTAGATGATTCTTTTTCGAGAATTCAGGAATACTTTTACAATTGAGTGGTCGCCTCAACTGTGAGTTAGCGTGTAAGTTTTGAAACAGTTTCGTCCCATTAATTAAATTTACAGTAATTAAATTTATCGTTGGCACTAATTAAATTTATTGATGGTAGTCAGACTTTATTATAAAGAGATGCCATTGTGTGGTCTGTAGTTATTATGGATGAATTTCTTGTGCTTTCTACGAACTCGGAAGACAAAGCTAGAAAGATCTACACCGTTAAAAACGTACGATGTGGGTGTGTGTACCTCTACTCCTCTTGAACTAAAATACCTACAAAGGTGAGAGTAGTCGAAATGGAAGTTAAATTACGCTTCCATTAGGCCCCTTTTCATTGCTGTAACTTGATTTTTTTATCCTCACCTACGCAAAAAAAAAAAAACGGCTGTGAAAACTGCTCATGACGTCAAAATATTGTTCAGACGAAATTGGAAAGAAAATAGGTTGCAAAAAAAATCTGAATGGACGACACATTTTTGCATCGTCCTACATATAGATCTTAAAATTGGTTTTACTTTAACTGACTGGATGCACGAAAAAAAGCATTCCCCGTAGGTTTCAAAAGGTTGCGAAACATTCGCGTTTCTGAAGCACGGAGGTGGGTGGATTAAGAGATCAAAGCGAGCCATTTCTACGTAAACTAAACCTATTCAATGCATTTCTCGCTTTGCTTTCTCAAGCTTTCATTTAGCACTACTCTCATCTTCGTAGCAGCCTTACTTCTGGAAGAGTAGACGTACAAACGTGCAAACAAACAAATGTTTTGAATGATGCGGATGAAACGCAGGGGGTGCTGATGAATGTGTTGAACGAACTGTGAACAACAATTGCAATTAGTTTGCTTCGAAATAATCAGTACATCGATTTTGTGATGCTTTGGGATCAAGGAAATTACGTGAAGCATGGATCAACGCCAAAAGAGTGAGCGAATCCTATGATATATCTAGTATTTTTAATCGTAATTGTCACTACTGCGAAACAACAAAGGGCGTTTTTTTTTTGTAATTTTAGCACATTCATAAGCGCGAAAGGTTATAGACCGACCTGGTTTTTTCCCATTGAAAGACGTGACATTGAACCGAAATACCTTTTCCATCCTGCGATAACCTCAGCTACAGTCTGGAAAAAGATTAAAATTACGTTTATTAGAGCTTAGGCCTATTTTTGTTGTTAGAGTTTCATATTACGACTTCAAAGAAAGGGGAGTACGACCACTGAGCATTGTTGCAGCCTTCGACGCCGATTGGTGGTTTCGGAATGTCCGATTTCTCGTTGAATTTGTGGTCCGTAATTGTTCTGATATCGTGGCCTATGATTGTTGCAATACAAGACAATATTCCCTTTGTCCAGATGTCTGGTATGGTTATTGCAATCTGCCCACGAGTTCTTATTATAGAAGCAAAGCTGTAGGCTCGGTTGGTCCAGGATCCTCCGTTTAGACAAGCAACTGCTTTATGCGTCGGTTTTGGAATTATCGCAGGGTATTGCGCAACCTTGTGATGAATACATACACGTGCAAGAACGTGCTATCACCCTCTATTGGCCAGGACGATTCTTATGCCAGAGCGGTGTATTTATTATCATTAACCAACGCCCTGCAACCAACTCACTGAAAAATATGTCCTCTCTTATCGAAAATAGCCCCACGAATGGCAAAGTGTTAGATTGAAAAATAACGCTGCGGGAATTAGCAACGTTGCTAGACTTTAACAAACTTAAGCGTTAGAATAAACTATGGCGGCAAAATTAATAAGAATGCGCTAGTACTAACGAGGGCAAACAGCCACGTAAGGCTTAAGTTAGGCCCAAGCTACCGTAAAAATGCTTATAGGTCAAGAGACTTTGGTAAACGGAAAAAAAATCCACGTTAAAAAGTCCAGGAATAAAAATCCGGAGAAAAATAATCCAGAGGAAGTAAGACCCGAAGAAAAAAAAAGCAAAGGAAAGAAAATCCACGAAAAGAAAATCCAATGTATTTTTTTTGTTAGCTTAGTATTATTTTTTAATGCAAAAAAACGGAGAAAATGTAAGTGATGTAAGTGAAAAACCAGTATTGCAATGCTGGAGGAGCAAGGACTGACAAGTACCCAGGGAGTCGCTGACAGCCAGCCTAAAAGTGGGACAACAATGACTATTTGCAGGTAAAAGTAGCAACGGAATGGTATGGGGAACGACTTTAATAGCGCTACGGCTAAGCACGGAAGTTTCAGTTTTAAAATACTAGAGTGAAATAATAGATATGTACAACCGGTTGGTTTAATTGCATTTTTTCCCCGTGTTAAGGCATATTTTCGCTCATCGTCAGTTTTGACTGCCTGCCGCTTCGCAACGAAACTGTCAGTGAGAGTCCAGAAGTTACTGAGACAATAGTTTCTTCAAAGGGAATTCTTTACGGTATTGCCACAGATTCGACTGCGCGCATATAACCAAACGATGTCATAGATAGGTATCCACTTACCATTTTGCTCCACGGCAACTATAACTTTGCTATTGCACTACATTAAGAACTAACTTCTATATGCGAGCTGTACACTGCGAGTATGGAGTATACTAAAAGGTTGGTACGCTAGCTGAAAAAGTTGGAAAGTCTGATTTAGGGAGGTCTTTTATTTTCCAGGACTTGAAAAGTAATGAATTCCAACAGATTGTCATTAGCAGTCTGAAAAACCCGGTATATAGTATCACATTATGATTTTTCAAGAATCAAATCGTGGATCGGACAGAAATGTTGGGGAAGAAAGGAATTTAAGAATGAACAAAGCAGGTTTAAACGAGTTTCGTCATAAGCAACAAAGTACGAAATAACCTTACGTTAACAAAATGCGTAAAAAAATTAATGAAATAAAAAAAATGGCAATGGATTTTTTATTCCGTAGTTTTTTTCCCCCTTTGGATTTTTTTTGTTTGAGTTTTATTTTCTCTGGAGTTTTTTCTGTGGATTTTTTTTTTACCTAGATTCAGAGACTTTAGCCCTAACAAAGCTCAAATTGACAATAGTGACACTAACAAGCCTTAACTTCGGTAAAGCATATGGACAAAGTGTGGTCGTCAAGAGAGAAAATGCCAAGCCAATCTTGATTCCTAAACTGATTTATTCTAGAAAAATATCGCCTTAAATACTCAACGGTTGCTAGGATTATAACAGCTGACCTTTACCTTCGTGCCCTTTCGTTCAGTATGACTTCCATAAATGTCTCTAACCTCGGTTGCATATTTGGTTCGTGTATTCAGTAAGTCGTAATTCAACAACTGTATTGTTCAATACATATGAATAGCAAGCTTCCTAGCAAATTTGTCAAGTAACCCTTCACATACAAAGCTTTGAAATTTTGACCTTATTTTAAACTCGACTCTTTATATCAGAAGATTGAAGTATTGGTATTGAAACAGACGGTTTTATGTGGCCAGTTAAAGACAGAAGTATTCAGCTCGTGGCTCATTTTATTGTTCGATTTACGTGTAACAATATAAGATACTAGATAAGCTGTTGCTTAGCAATAAATAACATCACAGGATGAAAGATACGTAGTTGTTATGCAATAAACAACACATGATTACAGATACATGGTTGCTTACCAATGAATAACACAAAGCATTTCTGCATGACCATCGGCCCCAGAATGATGTCAGCTTTACCAATAAAACGCACAAACATCCCAAAATTCACATTTCTACCGTCAGCTATGCTTCGCTAAACACTGATGTGTTTTGCAATTCCGGGAATGCACACACAACGCTGTTGAAAAGGTCACGTGCTTTTAAGTGCGGTTCATATTTATTTGGCCTTTAAGCTTCCTTCAGTTTGTAGGCCATTTGTAACTTACAGTCAATATTTGTCAAATTCGTGGCCTCGAGGGCAGCTGAACCTGCATCCGACCTCTATACCGTTCGTTCAATGTGACTTTCGTAAATGTTGCTGTAAGCGCGGTTGCATATTTGGTTCGTGTATTCACTAAATCATAACTCAACAACATGAACGTCAAGCCTTCGTAGTAAATTTACCAAATAGCCCTTCACATACAAATCTTTGAAGTTTTGGCCTTATTAACTCTTGACTCATTTTATATCAGAGGATTGAAGTATTGGTATATTGAAACAGACATTTAATGTTGCCAGTTAAAGATAGATTACATAACTCGTGCCTCATTTTATTGTTCAATCTAAATGAGAGGAAATGCTGTCGCGTATCTCACGTGTTTGATGAATATTATTCTTGTAAGGTTAAGTTTGACGTAGCGCTAAATAATAATAATAATAATAATAATAATAATAATAAACTCTATTGCAAACAAACAAAATACATTAAAGAGTAAACAAGAAAATGGTGTCGCCAGAGTTTACAAAGGGGGAGATTTAGGCATGGAGGCTTAATCTTTACACCTAACCCAGAACAATATAAAACCACAAACAAACAAAAAACAAAAAAAAAATGCATAAAGCAGAATACAATAATGTAAGGCGAATACTTTAAAACATAAACAAATAAATAAAAAAAATAAAAAATAAAAGTGCACAAAAGAGAGAGGAGGAGGGGGGAGGGGGTTCGACCACACTATGAATTAAAGAAACGTTGGTAAATACGGTTTTTAAATGCTTGAACAGAAGGGGCGTTCTTGACTTCTGCAGGCAGATCGTTCCATAACGTAAGACTTTGAGTGAAAAAGGAAGATTGGTATTTATTAGTTCTACATCGGGGAGGTGAGAAACTGCAACTATATAGCCGAGTCTGGTAGGATTGTGAGTCGCAATAGCAGAGTTAAAAAGTTCAAACAAATAGGATGGTTCTTTAAATTTAAGCGTCTTGTACACCATCACAAGTGAATGCAAAGCTGTTCTGTTTTCCATAGTAATCCATTTAAGCTTTTTTATGTTTTCTCTTTATGTTATGTGCACTACGACGCCATTATGTGTGTGAATGTTCAACGTGAGGGAATATTATCATGTTTATTTCTTATCTGGACTTTTATGTCGTTTTCTGTAGTGTTTTTTTTTTTTTATTCAGTAGGCAATGTATGTCAATTCTCTGAGTTATCCATTTTCCTGTACCAGCCAATGAGCAATAATGCACTCGTGCTATGTCACGTCGTGTTTGTGTCAATTTAAAATGTTGAATAAAATTTGTTTGGATTGAGCTCTTCATCAGCTCACAACTCAGCTTGGGTTGGTATCTTCATTCAAACTACCGTCATAGATTTTAGGACTATTCGCACGAATGTTAGACCGTTCCTAGGCCTATGGTTTATTTACAATTTTACGAGTTAGGCCTATTAACCCGAACTGTCATGTTCTATTTCTGCCAAAGAGTTTCACCACTCAACTATGACAAATGCTGATTACTAAACCTTTGTTCAAGGTTCGTATCGTAGGTAAGTCGTTCCTTGGTTACCTTAAACTTAAAATTAACACGCATGAAGTATCGAGGAACCCCAAGACCCACTGATGTGGAATAATTCTGTTGTACGCGCGTAACATGATTATTTTCTTTTATGCACTGGGAAGATGAGGACCTGGAGGAGTGACAGACCGGCAACCTCATGCTAACACCTTACCAACAAGATAATTTTAAGTCGTGTCCTATTTTTTCCAACATTTCGTCAGGGCTTCTCCTTTGGTCTAGTTAGATTTCCGCTAGAGCTATTTCGAAAATTAGCAATGAAAAACAATCAAGCAATTCTAGCAGATTCATAATGGCCCGACATGTAAATATTTGTGTTGTTCATTGTCTTGTGGAGGTATTGCTTTAGCCTAATATCGAAATATCACTCGTTTTAGTCTTCTGTACAGCCGTACCGGCTGAGAAGACTATTGCAACGACTTTGTCCGTCCGTCCGTCGTTTTTTTTTCAAACTTGCAACGGTACCAGATATTGACGACCATTGTTTACAACGTTAGATTCAGTGTGAGAAGTTAGTTAAATAACATGGCAAATTAAAACATCGTTACTTCCTTATAGCTAATAGACTTCATCGACGTAACTAAATTAAATAATAACGTTTTATCGTCGAATTGAAATCCTAAGATAACGCGCAATAAAAACAAATGGGTTTTAGCTTCGTTTAGATTAGTCTCGTCGCATTGTTGCATGAACTTATAGGCTTACCGCCGAACCAAATTCTCCATTAGGCCTACAAAATTAAAAACAAAATTAAAAACTGCATTAAAAATCAAAATTAGGCCTACAAATCATGTTACCACGGCAACGTCAAGTTGCTGCGAGTCGCTGTTGTTGGCTTCATTAACAGCGTTTCTCTCGCCACTTCCCTACTACCACTGATCTATATAGGCTACGTTGCTCGTTAAGTTGTAACACTGTAATTGTGTGGCTGAAGGCGCGCCGTGTTGCAAAAATGAATAGGCTTACTATACAATCCAAATCGCCGTTAGCTGCTACTTACGAAATTAAAACTGCTTGTTAAATTAGGCCTAAAAGCTTACAATTACGCCTAAAATGTAAAATAGGCCTATATAAGCCAACACATTCATAACCGGCTATTGTGATGGTTACTGCTTTTAGATTAGTATAATAGAGATAGCTGTTGTAGTGCACGATAGAGTTGCGTGCCTCAACACTGGAAGTGGAGGAACTAGACTTGGCAGTCGCTGTAGCCGCTTGTTTGCATTTATGTCTGTGCACCTTGGCTTCTTTATTGTTATTTTGTATATCACACACTTCCAGTACTATTTCGACAATTGTTACGTCAATTAATGTCGAAAACTCTTGAAATGAAATTCGATGATTTTGTGGCAGCCTGGGTTTAATTGTGTTGCTGAGAGCTCGAAAGCTAACCTTTCAATATCAACCTGTAGCGACTTTTGGCGCAGCAAGTTTCCCATTGGACTCTTTCATCGGTAGGCCTTTGTGTGGCCGCACCGAGACGGGACCCTTCTGGTTTCGACTTTTTATTTTAATAACCTTGCGACTATTGTAAACAATAGTAAATCACTTGTAAACAATGCTGAACCACATGTAAGCTTTGTCTTTCGCTCTCATGGCAACGGATTTAGAACGAACACAACAGTTGCAGACGCCATCCAGGCAGCTCATCCCTCTTTTAGGTCCCCTATTCGGCACTTTAATTTGAAATTAATCCAGAATTTCTGCAAATCCCTAATGATCTGAAAACATGCCTTCGACAGTGAGGCGAGCCCTCACCAACCAAGAATAAATTCTGAACAGTAAAAAGACTCCCGTTTCCATCGTCGAGGTATGATCGGTTAAAGTGGGGATTCCAGCGCTTTAGATGGTGCGTCCACGAAGCTGCGTCCAGTCAGGAAAGCTCGCCCCAGTGTAATGCAAACCGTTGCTGCATCAAACACTGCGACTGTATAATTACATGTTTAGATTCTGGGATCATTATTACGAAATTGCTGTCATCACATTGTGTCTTATTAGATAAGCAGACGAGGCTTTTCCACGTTACGTACGGATTAACATAAATCTGATTCTAAGTTTGTAAGAGCTGTTGTAAGATGTCTGAACTAAGGCGATCAAATATATTGATCAGTAATTGTACAGGGATCATGGTGACTGGCGAACGTGGTAGTGTGAGAGACTACCCAACTTTTTGTAGATGGGGAATGGCTATTTTAGACATTATGTCGCTCCCCTGCAATGATTGGGGGTGTCCCTGTTCGAATCCTTGGGATTGTCCTTCCCCTAACTAAACTTCTTGCTCTAACGTCTAGGTAGCTAAAAAAAAATCTTTGATTGATATATAATTACTGTGTGGAAAGGTATGCTCTTTTCAGTCTTTTCTTTCATTTTGCAGGAAAAAAAACATTCTCAGTAAAGCGTTCGTTATAAAGTTTCAAGATGGCATGGTGTTGATTAGGCCTAGAAAAGAAAAGAATGCAAGTGTGGAAATGAAGACGAGTGCTTAAAATTTATCTCAGTTTTTTTAATGAAATTAGGGCTCAGTTTTAAAGGCACATTCCACCCGCTTGACTTTCCTGCATGGCTCAGTTTTGCAACATTACTTTCAGACGCGTGTAAATGTGCAACTGCATTCATCTTCCTATTCTTTCCTTCGTGAGAAACGGTTTTGCTACATTCACTCTAACGTACATAAATGTTGCAAAACCTATTCTGCGCAGGATGCTCGAATATCGTGAGAAGGTATGCCCTTTAAATCCAGGAAAGGTCAACTCCTGTAATTTGCTAAACCCTTTAACGTGAGTGTTTGACCAGCGATCGCCATAACTGTGGTTTGGGATATGTGGCTCATTAGTCATCGGTTCCACGCTTTAATTTAAGGTTGGGGGTGGGAGTTGGTGGTGAAGATCACACGGCAATAATTATTATTGCGGTTTGGTTGCTATAGCAACAGGCGGTGCCTCAGAGTAATTCCAATATTAATCTCCAGCAGTACAGGTTATTTAGCCGCCGAAATGAGAATTTATTTTCACTTCCTGGCGTGTTGATTCAATTTCTTAAAGTTGGTTGAATGTCAAACGTTTTTGGCCTTTCTCATGCTGTCCCCATGTCTAATCAGCAGTTTGCACAACTTTAAAGTCTTATCATTTTGTTAAAACGGCGTACCTCTCATTATTTTCGAGCATCCTGGACAAAGTAGCTTTTACAACATTTACGTAGGTTAGAGTGAATGTAGCAAAACTGTTTCTCCCTAAGGGAACAATAGGAAAATGAATGCCTTTGAAACAATTACACAGGTTTGAATTAATGTTGCAAAAATGAAACATACCGGAAAGCTAACCTGGAGGTATGTACCTTTAAAGGTTCATTTCTCCCGGTTGGCTTTCCTGCATGGCTCAGTTTTGCAACATTACTTCAAATGCGTGTAAATGTTGCAAAAGCGTTCATTTTCTTATTTTCTCCCTCGTGAGATATGGTTTTGCTACATTCAGTCTAACCTACGTAAATGTTGTAAAAGCTATTTTGCGTAGGATACTCGAATATAGTGAGAAGGTATGTCCTTTTAGCGCCGGTGCACACATGCGTTTTTTGGACGCTGCGGCGCCGCTGCCGTGACGCATCCAATCAATGCACACGTGCGTTTTATTAACGCGTGTTGACGCTGCGGTGCCGCTTCAGTGATGTATGTGCGCGTTCGGTTCCCTAATCTCGTGTACAAAAAATTATAGTTTGAAACCAATGAGACGATGTTGTTTTTTTCGTCTACCTCGTGAACAAAAAAATATATTTTAAAACCAATGCGACGAATTTTGGTACATTGATGTACTAATTTAAGACGTACCAGGGGAAAATGTTATACATCCTTTGCAGATTGACTAAAAAATTCGGATAAGTTCTTTAATTACTTCCCGATGAGTCTTCAATCATTTCTGCAGCAACATTTCATATTTCAGGATAGTTCTTTACTCCCCCAATAAACAATTCCATGTCTATTTCTTGGAAATTGGACGCCATTTTCGGTAACGCTTTTGCGGTAAACGGCGGACGTGTGCACCGCTCAAGTCATCCAAGGTACTCAGAGACGCAATTGCGTTTTTTTAACGCTGCGGTACCGCTGCGTTGAAAGTGCGGTGCAAAACGACCGCACGAACGGCGGGCGGTAACGCAACGTCGACACAGGTACGTGAGCAGTATCCAACAGATGGCACGTAAACCAAACCGCAAATGCGGTATCGCAGCGGCGACCGTACATGTGCACCGGCGCTTAACATTTCAAGAGAGAGTGTTTTAGTCTGCTCTTTGTCCCGTTTTTTCAATAATTGTTTATGGTGTCTGATGCCTTTTGCAGTGTAAACATTCAATTTTAAGTTATCTAACAGAGGTACATTAAAGAAAAGGCTTTTTTTTCTGCAGCAACATGGTAGTTAACCAAACGTTTTCATCATGGTACGTCAAGTCACAATACAATTTCATTATCTTAGATCTGGAATGTGAACGTGAAGTTTGTAACTCCTTATGCATGCTCTACTC
Source organism: Lithobius niger (assembly GCA_023313725.1). Classification (NCBI taxonomy): domain Eukaryota; kingdom Metazoa; phylum Arthropoda; class Chilopoda; order Lithobiomorpha; family Lithobiidae; genus Lithobius; species Lithobius niger. The sequence goes on along the minus strand of JAHWFP010216219.1, from coordinate 60,492 downwards.
AGCAGCCTTCAAATTTCTAAGTTCAAACTTTTCCCCAAAGTTTACACATTTCTGGTGTTTTCAAGCAGGGCCCGCAACTGCATTACTGGGGTTCCCGGGGTAACCATAAGAGTGAGACCCTCACTTCAACAAAAATGTGAGGAAGCTTTTTTTTTTCGGTATTAACCCAACTCCATTTGATGTTTCCGTCTTTTTCATTACGCTGACTGCTGTTCGGAGGCCGGGTTTGAAGGCCTCTGGGCCTCTCCCTCAGTATGGGGCCGGGGCAATGACCCCCCCCCCCTCCCCCTCTCAACTGCGGCCTTGTTTTCAAAGACCCAACGGACACACCAACTGTAATACAAATCTTTCGTTAAAAAAATGCTCCTACGAAACCGTAAATATCATCAAACAATAAATAATTGTGATTTTCAAAACGGGGCAAAAAAACGGGGCTTTTTTAAACATTTAAATATAAAAATAACAATTAAGATTCGTCGCTTACAGATTTTATACAATAGTAAACAAGAATTCGAAGGTGTTGGTTCGAAGGTTCTATTTCTTCTCAGTAGATGCCGTTGTTGTATGCAATTATTTGACCCTAATAACTGGAATTTAATAACTTGCATGTTTCAACCATATTTTTGTTATTTGGGAGCGAATGTTTGACACTCTTGGAAACAAAATTATGAAAAACGTAGTTGGACGAATTTATTACGGTCGCACATGTTTTGACAACAACATCTTGACAAAACATGATATAAAAAATGGATCACTTGAATTGTAGCTTAATTTTCGAAGTAAATAAATAAGGATGCAAACCTATTTCAGGTGCCTTTTGGACAACCTGAGTGGGTCATTCAATCCTCGACATCTGAGACCAAAGGTCGACATACTATTCCTAAGGAGTAGGGACAAACTTTGATCTGAAAACTCGAGGGTTCAATTCCCCACTCAGGTAAACAGATATATAAGTCCAAAAGGCAACGGAAATAGTTTGCTTCTGTATATATATATGATTGAAGTCCTCTCTCCAGCAAAACTGAAACTATTAATTTCTCCGTTTCTATTTAATATATTTCGACCAAACTTGGCCAGATAGTAGATAGCAACTTTTCCAAACTTTATACCAACTTTTATGCAATTTTGTGCAAGAGTAAACTCAGGAAGCCACACGTAAATTTGAAAACTGTTCACTTGTTGTTGTTCTTCTTCTTGTTCTTCTTCTTGGCTGACACGGTTTCAGAAAAAAGTACTGCACCTACCTAAAATCTGAAACATGATCTGAGCCAGAAATTTCCCTGGGCTTCAACCTTACAGGGACCACTTTTTCGATTGGTCCATCCATTCCGGAGTTACGGGACCCTAAACGGTCATTTTGATTGTTTAACATTGTTTTAACTATTGTATTTAGGGAACAAGGCCACTCAGCAAACTCCAGATCCATTCTTCGTGCATGCAACAATCGACTGCATGCATAAACCTTTATAGCGCGACACCATAGCCGTAAAAAAGGTACACGGATTACAAACAAAAACGTCAAGTGTGCCGTAAAAAAAGTGGTTATATGATTGAAGTTTCATTTTACTTGTTAAAATATACACGAATAAAAATTGGTGATTTTTAATTGAAATAATCAAATGTGCAATTCAGAATATTGGATCTGTTTAAGTGCTGTTGTGCTTTACCAATCATATACGTTACGTAAAGCACAACAGCACTTAAACAGATACAATTTTCTGAATTGTACATTTGATTATTTCAATTAAAAATCACCAATTTTTTTCCGTGTACATTTTAACAAGTAAAATGAAACTTCAATCATATAACCCGTTTTTTTACGGCATACTTGACGTTTTTGTTTGTAATTTATTATTAGCTGAGTCCATTTGGCTTTCCGTATTGTAGTATTGTATATGTTATAGGCATCGTTTTTCGATTATTCTTTTGTGTATGACTCGCACTATTGGTGTCGATCCACGCTTCTTATAGTTTTGTTGATTTCTTTCTGATTGGTTTGCCTGTTCGAATTTTGACGTCATGAAATTTTCAGAGAAGTTTTTCGCGTATTTGAGGGTAAAAAAAAATCAAGCTACAGCCATGACCGTAGGCCTACTCGAAGCATAATGTCATCTGACACTATTCAGGTGTGCTAGTTCAAGAGGAGTAGAGCTACACGTACATCGTACCATATTACTGGTGTAAATCGCCTATTTGTCGTTACAGAAATATCTTTAAACTAAGGCGATGTAACTTCACTTTTATTTTAGATTTTTTGTTAGTTTCTTCCCCTAAGTTTCCTTCCTTCCTTACTTTCGTGTAGTGGGTAGAGTGGAAGTCATTTAATGAAAACAAATTCTCAACACTTGTTCACTCCTGGGAGACAACTGCAGCGACTCAGTAAACATGTTAATTCGGTTCGGCCCTAATTTATCGACTTTGTTTGTTTTCTTCTTGTGTGTTTCCTTCCTTCTTAGGTCATCCGTTTTGTTTTCAGGTCGGGCGGGTCCTTCTCCCTTTTCCGAATGTCGCCCGCTTCCTCCTTCTACAAGTTTGGTGGCATGTGTTGGCTGCTAAGGTTTTGCGGCCTAACGAAAGTCTTGCCGTGTGTGTTTGTCCTTTGTTTAATCTGTCCTCTGCCCTTTTTCTTCTTCACCGAATCTCTAATGATCTCAGGCACTAATTACGGCGCATCCATTTGCGGCTTCCGCGCCATCTCTAGTCTCAGCGGCGAAAACAAGGTGGGGGAGTAAAAGGGTTGGCTGAGAGCGTGGGCGTAGGTGGGGAAGGGGGAAAGGGGGTGTTTGATAAATGGAGGAGGACGCACGTTGTAGAGCGCTTTGTTATCTGCCAAGAAACTGTCGCGCGCATTGTTTGTACTTCTCCATTGGGGTATGGCGCAGATGTTGGTGAAAGGTCTGGCCGCATTTGAAGGAGTTGCTGGAGCGTGTGAACCACTTGAACGGAGAACTATTGTCTGATAATGGGATTCTAACCTTTTGCCGACTTGTGCAGTGTTGTCTACACACACGAAACCCTGAGAATGCATTAAAAAAATTAAAAACTTAAAACTCGGCGGTTTTACGAAGAATTTTTGTGTTTTTTTTTTATTTTTTTAAAGATTTGACCCTTACATCATCTGAAGCCAACCAATGTTTGTATTGATGAACCAGGTCGATTTTGAACCGTACTAGATTTTTTAAGGCATCTTCAGGAAATATACACGTATGCCACCACAGGAGAACACACTTGTTCGTCCGTTAAATTATCGGTGAAAACCTATCACCTTTTTCAGACGGTGGGGTTCTGATAAAGGTGATAGGTTTTCATCGGAAATGTAATGACGAACAATTGTGTGTGCTCCTGTGGTGGTATTCGTGTGTGTTTCCTGAACATCTCGTAAATACCACTGTTATCCCCGTTTGCTGGATTTTTTTTCTGTATTTTAAGGCATGTTTATTCCTTAAAAAAATGAAATTGTTTAATGACAATCCGTATTGGAGCCAAACCGTAAAAGGTGGCATTTAAAGAAAGCAATCAAAGCTGTTTTTATTGTGGGATTTACTTGTGTACTGTCATCCATCTATTACCCATCACCTAGAATGGTCACCCACTCTCTTAGGAGACATTGATAAAGTTGAACGTGTACAGCGCAGGTTCACCAAGGGGTTACCCGGGTTTCCAAAACCTTCCTTATGACATTCGTCTGGAACGCGAGGGCCTGGAATCGCTGGAGCTGCGCTGTCTTCGTGCGAACCTGCTTCTTACCTACAGGATTGTTCCCCGAGTCTTAAATGGGGTCGCTAAGTCGAAAAAGGGAAGATCGACTGACAGAAAGCCCTTCAAAATCTGAAATGTCAAACCTAAGTCTGCCCGCAGACGACGCAGCTTTATTTCTTTTCTTTCTCTCTGGTTTGACTCCGTTTGCTATACCTGTGTTTGCATTATTATTTTTTTCGAGGAAGCACGGCTTAAGTGGTGACTATCACCACCCTGCGGCACGTGATCCCATTCTTACTGGAATAAATCTTTATTATTATGAATGTAGCACTGTGACATACATCTCTTTTGACTGAATCGTAAAATGTGGGTTGACGTTGCGACTGCCCCATTTAGAGTAAGTACCATTTGCAGCCACTGTTGAACGGAATAGAAGCATAATGTTTCAGCCGTGTATCTATAATAATGCTGGCCACATGCAGGACATACAAAGTTTCAACGGTCTCTTCTGTACATACGAGGTTTGCATAATCGTATTTGGCGGATTATTTTAAGGTTATGTTAGGATTGCAAAGTCCTTCATCAATTCCACGAAATGGAAATTGGTTTTTATTTGGCAGCTTGACGTCGTCTGCATGCTGATAACCCAAATGGAAAAGGCCATGTTGGTATCCATTACTTTCGCCAAACCTCAATCTTCTTTTCGCTTTGGCCTTGGCTCTCGCCGACTTTAGTCATCACAAGCAAAGTTGGCTGGTTGAAATAGATGGATTCCCTGCCACTCAAGCGTCTTGCCTTCCATCCGGAAAGTGCATTTCTCTGCAATTGAATTCATCTCGCTGAAAGCGAAACAAAGAAATTATTTTCCGCTGACTGCATGTAAAGAATTCCTTAAGAGAAAAGGGAGCGAGAAAAAAGAAAAGACAGGGGAAAAAAAAAAGAAAGGTTATTTGCAAAGACTGCAGTTGGTGTTGCATTACCCGGACGGCTTGTACGACCACAGCTCAGCGTCTACCCGCTCCCCAGACGCTGGCTTTAAATCGTGACGAATGGAGACGCTGTCCACGGGGAACGTTGTGGCCGGAGAATGGACGTTTTGTTGCCGACTCCCAAGTCCAGGACTGTTTGGTGGGATTATACAAGTATAGAATGGTCCGTTCTTGCTGGAAACACATCTTGTTCACTATTGGATACGACTTTATAACCGAAGAAATAAATATCAGAAAACTAATGAATAATAATGAAATTAATAACAATGAAATATTAAAAGTATAATTTGGAAAGATGGTTTTACGTGTTCAGAATTTACGATGTTTTCCTCTATTGGCATAGCGATACTACAGCCGCCATCGCATTTCATGATCTACTCTATAATTTCGTTTGCTTCAGCAATGCCGTTTCGTATTAAGAAGGCCTAAACATCATTTTTATGCTACTCTTCCACGAAATTAATTCTAAAACTCTGAATCCTGACGCGAAGCGGCTTCATGTTTCCGTAAACGTCCAGTGATTCGCGAATGTGACGTCATTTCCCTAACACGGGCATAACTCGATGAAAGCAAACAGCTTGCGCTAAGTGAAATATGCTCTCAAGGTCTGTGGTTTGTTTGTCGTGACCAATTAGTAACGAATAGAGCTTCGATCTGCTTTATTACCGAAGCAAAAATGTGAAATATAGTCTTTTCAGTTATAATACCACAAGTGCTTGTATTTAATCGACAATTTGGGTGTTTTAGCACGAAACTCCTTTCCAGTTTTAATTTCCCGAGACCGAAGGTCGAGAGAAATTTGTTGGAAAGGAGTTGAGTGCTAAAACACCCAATTTATACATTTAATACAAGCACGAGTGGAATTCGGTTGAGAATTTGTGTTTTCTTTTTCCTAAACGATTTTCTGAAGGAATTTCGTGTTACGGTTTCGGTTTCGATTTACGATCTCGATTTCGACATACGAAGTAATTTTGATTTACGGTGTTTAGTTTTGTTTATAACGTTTACCTTTTATGTTTTGTTGACGATGTTTAACTCTTATCTGGCGTAGCGTTACCATCCACCATCGCATTTCATCAACCAACCTGTAATTTCGTTCGCTATGGCATTGGTATTTCGTATTAGGCCTAACCTCATTTTTATGTTGTTGATACGCCAAATGAAATGTATAAGCAGCTTGCCGAAAAAACCCGACGATTAACGAAGCTGACGCCATTCCACCATCGCATTTCATTAACCAACCTGTAATTTCGTTCGCTTCGGCACTGGCATTTCGTATTTGGCCTAACGTCATTTTTATGTTGTTGATACGCCAAATTAAACGAATCTTAACCGAGAAACAGCTTTGTGGTGTTTCCGTAAAAACCCGACGATTAACGAATCTGACGTCATTTCCCTAATAAGGCATAAAACAAAAAGCATCCTCTAAGTGAGGTATACTGTACAGATCTGTGGTTTGTTTGTCCGCGTTCATTGAGAAAAGCTTCAATCTGTATAATTACTGAAGGAGGAGGTCCGCTGTCGGTTTCGGTTTCGATGAGCCGGGGTCTTCCCAGTGTAATCCGACCATGGTCCTCATTTAGTGAAAAGAAAACGAAAATTCTCAGTTTAAGTCGAGGGTGGTGGTCATTTGTAGAAAGAAAGCAAAACTTGTTGTAAGAAGTCCTTTCAAACATTGAACATCATTGTATATATCTTAAGTATTTATTGATAGATTTTCACGCTCACTGGGAACCGTGCTTGGCTCTTTATGTGCTTCAAAGAGAAGATGATTAAACCAGGTACGGCACCTGTGGACTCTTGTGTGGCCTTTATTCTTCCAGAGTGATGATTAAAGCCAGCTGCGGAATCTGTGGACTCTTGCGTGTTATTTATTCCACACCAAATACCACTCGAGCCGCCACCTTCGGTCTAGTCGGGAAATTAAATCAGGAAATGAGTTTGGTGCTAAACATAGAAAATTATCGATTTTTTTTAGAACCACTCGGGGTATTATGACTAATAATTTGTAAGGGTAATTTGCCTTATTTGGACTTTATTGCTAGGTTGAGTTCGGAACAGCACAAAAATGCTAAAAACGTCTTTATAGTGTCCGTGGCCTATCTTGAGTTCGCTGCAGAAGGAACACAGATAATCGATTGTACGTTTTAGTAGCAGAGTGCCTTGCTGATATCCAAGACGGTTACAAGAACAATGGCGGCCGTCGATTAAAGACACCCAATCCAGGAAGACGTAGCCGCTCATCAAATACTTGCAGGACTCAAGATACGCCGCGCACACTATAGAGTGAGATTGCTCTAAAGGCGATCGGGAGTTTAAAGTTCGAATCACGGTCTAGAAACCTCAACGAAATGTAAGTCAATAAAAAAGACTTACCAAATGTTAGGTATTTAGTAGTCGTGCATGTTTTTAATGTTGTAACATAAAATCAAAAACAAAATTGACAATGACATCCTTATTCCGAATGGGAACTAAGTGAATTTTATTTTTTGCCTTTTCCAACATTTTTTTGGGGGGTTACCCATTACATAATTATAAAATAGTTGAAAATATTCCCAAATAATCATTATTATTTTTTAGTACTGATAAAATGTAAATAATGTGAATTTTCGATGACCTGACACGAGCAGACAACGGTATGATATCGCGCGTATGTATAAGGATCAATCCCAAGTGTATTCATTAAATTCTTGTTTCCTCGAGTCTGTTGGTTAGGGAGGAAAACGCTTTACACTTGTGGGGAAAATAAAACGACGTCAGAGCGAATTAAAAGGAGACACTGTAACGTTCACTTAAAAACAAAATGCACGTCTTATAACATTTTTTAAATCCTCTTTTACTTTGCGGCTTTGGTCTTAAAAGTGGCTCGGGGTTTTACCGTGCCAACAACAAGATGGCGTTTGGCTAATGAGCCCCCATCTCTTAGATGCTAAAAAGAGACTTGTAATCGCATTAGTGGGCCGTTAGCCGCAGTGCGCTACCATTAGCTCAGCGTCACCGACAATTCGTCGCCGCCCCTAATTGGAGCGGACAGGTGGCAGGGGGCGTGACCTCGGCACGAGATGCTTGGTGCTTGTCCCTTGCTTTTCTCCTAGCCGTCTTGATGACTGGACGCTCTGCTTGAGGGCAATCTGGCTGGAAAGGAGCACTCGTTTAAAGATGCGCCTTTGTTCGGGTAGTTGTTGTGGCCAATTCGCATTCATTGGTGCAAAAGTGAAAGTTGTTTTCTATTGACTTCTCACTAGTGTTGTGGTTAATAGAAAAGGATTCAGTTGAGGTCGAAGAAAGAAGTGTTCTACGTTTTAAAGTTATCGGCTAATTAAGTCCTTCAAGAACGGAACGCTAATAGAGAGTGTTTTTAAAGTCTCATGTATGTGACGGATGTCCTCCCAGCTTCCTCTTTGAAATCAAGCCCTCATCACTTGACAGTGGTTTCTTGCTTGTGCTCGGGTTATCAAAAACCGTTTTAAAGCTCACTTTCTTTCCTTAGATTATGAAGGACATTGGCCGTACCCTCTACCCCCCCCCCCCCCTCCTCAAACAGAAGACATTACCAGTGGGTCATTCAGTCGCTTATTAATAGTTCAGTTTAAGGGCTGAACATTCTGCGGGGCTTTAGAAATCTAATGCAGACCCGTTTCAATATCACCTCGTATTGGTTGGGAAACGAAAGTCCCTTCTGTGCGGCTGTGCACTTTTCCTTGCTTCGGATTACCAGATAATCCTTCTAGAACTTTCTTTTCGAATTTGGTGTAAGGGCACGTTAAGGCAACCACTCGCTTTTGCATTCTCGCAGCTAGAAGCTAGAAATCACCTCAAATTCCAACATGGCGGCGGTTTTATGTCTGCCGCCTCGCAACGAAAACAGCAAATAACGTGAGTTCAGAAGCGTTTGGGAAAATTGTTTCGTCGTGAGTAATTCTTTATATTATTGGCACGGATTATAAGACTGCAAGTATTAACTCAAACGATGTCGGATTTAGCTAATCCATTTAGCGTTGTTACCATGGCAATGTCGCCTTTGCCATCGCGATTGAGTTCTAGCTGCGAGAATGCAAAGGCGAGTCGCTGTGCGTAAACGCGCCCTAACCATTCGTGGCTGGGAGTAAACAGGTTGTAACTATAGCTTTTGTACTTCGTCTTTATAGACCAATGAATACACTTCGCGAAAACCCAAAATGCTCACAAACTGGTGTTCTGACAAAGAACAATGAAATTGTAAGTTTGCTTCAGGCTCTCTCTGCATCATTTTAAAACAGTTTCCTCAAGGTTTCCATTTAAAAACGGAAAAAGAAAATTGCGTGGCTATTGATCTAGTTTAGTCAAACATTGCTTCGCGGTATTCAGTAAAGTTTACGAGCTTCTTGTTTGTTTGTTTGATTATACAAACCCTACCGCTTGGGTATACTGACTTGGCCGTGGGCTGAGTAAGCGGTAACTTTCACCTCAAAGGTCGAGGGTTCAATTCGCGCATGCCACTTAAGTCCGTAAAGCAACGGGAATAAATTTGCATCTGTGTTGATGTATCTGTAGTCGAGCCCATCTGCATTTGCATCATATTACTAGAGCACCGAATATATCCAGTGGGAGTCATGGGTTCGAGTCCAAGTTGGGAGCAATTGTCTTTTCTTTCTTTCTTAGATTAATTTACTGTATCGTATATGACAAGGCCAGTCTTGAATGCAGACAGTTTGCTTTATTAATCTCCAGTTTACTAGACTTGAACTTGTGGGTGTCAGGGTAGCCTTCTCCGTCTCGCATTTCAAGCCTATCCCCATGTCAAGTTAAGATGGTAAGGTTGTGTTTAGTGTCTCTTGAATAATAAAGTGCTACTATTTGGGTTTGATTTCGGTTCATGTTTAAATTCAGATCCAGTTGCAGGAGTAACTGTCAAATGCGTATTAGCAAATTTGCCATTCGTTAACATTAAAAACTGCATTGAGTCTGACAAAGCGAGTGGGTACTTCAGTGGAAACGAGGAGTGGAAACGTCTTATTTAATGTTTTCTTTTTATCTTCTTTTGTTAACGTCATCTGTTTCGTTTCCAGTCCCTTCTCATTGTTCGACTCGCTTATCCCCCTTTTATAAAACTTCGTTTGAGATCTCATAACGTGCAGCCCAACTTTTGTAATGAGATATAACTTTTAATGGGATAATGAGCGTGCTCGAGAACAGCTAATGGGACTTGCCATCCGCAAGCGAGGATTCTTTCCCAACTCATTTCTCATTCTTCGAGTTTTCCCAAGAGGAGGCTAGTACGTATAACAGCTATTATTCGGCATTAAACTTGAATTTATTTAAAAATGGATGACGTTATTAGGCTTCAATTTATACAGGCAGCAAGAATGATCTACACGAAATGAAAACGGCTAAAACTTCCAAGTGCAAATAAACCCTATGGAAAATATTGGTATTGTATGAGGGCTTGAATAGTCTGTCGCCATATTCCCTGCCCTTATCATTATGGATTTTTTAAAAAATTCAATTAAGGCAGGTAATCGAGCCTATGTAAAGGGCCCCGTGCACTGGGTGGCCAGGTTGTGTGGCCAGTGGTCGTCGCGACCAAAAAACACGGCGACGTGCCGCGCGGCCACGTCCGTTTCTCATTGATAATTCTCGATCACATGGTGAAAAATGAACACGGAGTGAAAAATGAACACGGAGCTGCGACCGACTGGCCGTGGTGGCCAAGGGAGCGGTGCTACATACACCGTAAACGTGTTTGTTGGCTGCAGCGACCTGTCCACATTCTGTTTTGTGCTGCTTGGTCACTTAGTGCGTGGGGGCCCTAATTGTACCTGTCTTAAAATTGTAATTTTTCGAGGCACTTCCATTCTACGGATTTATAGGGGTAACAGCAACATCGTACAATTATTTCTTGTGTTGTTTTCCGGTGGAGGTGAACTAGTTGGTTCTCTATTATAGCTCATTGAAAACTGGGAAAAACGATAATTCACGTTTGGAAAGCTGGGATCTCCTGAGCATGTCATCCCATTAAGGAGTTGCTGGATGTGTAATTCATTGCAAAACCATAGCAGACTAGTGGCCGTGACAGTCAGGCAACCATTCTGCAAATTGCAATAAACAATGTGCGTTAGGGATCGTCCCTAATTCCTTTCCTCTTAGTTTTCCTAACCCTCACTCGTGTGTCAGTGGTTGGTTGCATTCATCGTATGCGATGATTGCACAAAAATTAACCAGGTTGTATTTTGGGGTGAAGTCGCATGGATTAGGGCTGTTGTCCGATCCGAGAGATATCCTAGCTCTCTGACATTGGAAACCAATCAGAAACAAGATCAGGTGGCCTGCAGGCTTTTCTGCTTATGTCCAGTTATGAATTCGTGTTACAACCTGCATTTTCTTTGAGGTGGTGTGACGCTCCACCTGAACTATCCACCTGAACTATCTGACCTCCGACAAATTCCTCATCGCAGTTCGCAAACCAGTCTGCCTGTCTGTCATGGTCTTTAGAGCCTTTTTGAATTAACTTAAGTTTTTTTTTTATTGGTGAACACAATTGCTGTTCTCACAACCTGTAAAAAGCACACAGTGACATTAAATGGGTCAGAGATAGAAATTTTCCTAGCCTTGTATCCTTTTGATAAAGTGTCATGCTTCTTTGCATTCTACAGTATCTAACTCTTCTAGATGGTGCTTTTAAGCCTGTTACTGGGTAGTGTCCGTTCAGGCCAGTATTGTTGCTAGTCTAGAGTAGGCAGTTACATCGGCCTTTTAGGTCCTTCACGAAGCTTCTGAGGCAAGGCATTGCATCCTCGTGCAAAACCTTGGCTCCTGCTCGGTTGGATTTGCGCCCACTAGTATTATAGTGGATCCCATTGCCAAAACGTGAGAAGTTAGTGCCAGACTTTCGCCTAAGACTTAACCAAGGAGATAAGGCCAATCTCGTGGCTGAGGACATCTATTAAACGCTGTCTTAGGTAAACTGCAGAAACCAGAAAGCATACAATGACGGCAAACAACTGCTCTGCCGGTGAGTCTTAGGGGAAGGACCGTGGACGGTGTCTGCCCAGTCTGGTACTAACAAATCCTCCTGGTTACTCATTGGACCCAGACCATGACGAAAGAAAGCTAGAAACCAAACAGCAATTGTCTTAGTTCATGCGAGCATGTTGCAGTTAAAACGGAATATTTTAGTAAGCCTTAATGATATTTTTTCTTTCTTTTTGCTTTCTTTCTACTTGGAGACTTTCTGCTAACTGTAAGGTTCGTTCGTCGTGAACTCTTAAAGTTGGCTGTCACAGGCACAGTAGGGGATGACAGAGATGAGTCATATGACAAAATATGACAGACATTGGCTCCCAGCTGAAACAACGAAGCGTTGACTGTGTCAACTATCTTAGCAGAAACAGGGAAAGTACCTTAAGCCGATTCGTTCCTTGGCATTTCTTGGAGGAAATTTAGTTATCACTAGTTATCCCAGTGACCACCCACTCTCCTAGGATCAAGCCTTGGTTCTCCTAGAATCAGTAGTTGGTGATTCTTTTCTCTAACCGACCTTGAGTATTTGTTAAACTGGAAAACATGTCTGTGACCGGAAACTTGGTCAGGGTACCGAAATTCGTAACTGTAGATACAGAATACGAAAGTTGTAATAATGTGGAAACTCCTCACTTTCTGAACTGATGATAGTAATCTGCATTAGCTTCACTATGAATTAATTGTTTTGCTATCAGGTTAGTAATATTTTTCCTTCGTAATCAAATCTTCGATGAATTTGTGGTACTGGACACTAAGGAGACACCATGTGTCGCCTGCCAAGATTCAACGACAGCATCAACGTTCGTCCTATCCAGATAACATATATAGGAGTTTGACGACCACTCGACTCTTGCTTTTTTTAGGCTACAAGACAGCTTGGCTTCTCTCTTGCATCTGAGGAAAAATAACAATGCGACAGAAAAGGATACAATTCGGAAGGCTTTGGCCACCTGATAAGGGACCTTTCAAAAACCACGTGGTCGGCCAGGGGCACGGTGGAGGTCGGCTTTCGGCCACAAGTAACCACAATGGGGGGGGGGGGAGTTCCATATAAACCACGTGGCTACTGCATTGTGCAAGGGTCTGTACATAGCGTCACACTCAACGTTACGTTGTTCTTATATTGTTCCTACATCAACCGTAACGTCTGGGCTCCAGTCAACCGAACGGCATATCATGCACAGTGGTGAAAGACACCGCGGCTTGTCGTAGAAATTTTCAACAAGGTATGAATGCGTTTCCTTGACTAAATTAATTTAAAGAGTGCGCGGCTGAGATGTCGAGTGCTTCACTGGGTCCATTCATTGCAGTGATGGTCTACGTAATAATGAATGTATTAAGTTACAATTTTCTACTTTCCGTCTCGATTAAAAATCTCGGATGAAGTTTAGTCTAGTGGCCATTCAGATCACCAAACAAGTTTTGGTGAAAATATTTCACACAATTGATGAAACGACTCCGTTTATTAAAAGCGAAAGTGGAATATGGGGGTACTTTATCGTTTGGTTTCTCATTTCACACAGGCACAATAACAAATTTTATATGAAGTGGTACCGCATATGTCAAAAACACGTTAATATGTGATTTTTCTCTTTTAGTACGGGGAGGGGGGTTGCTACGAACCACGTGGTTTTTTTTGGGGGGGGGGGGGGAAATCCAAGATTTGGTCACAGATGACCACACACGGTGGAAGGGGGAGTTAAAAATGGTCACGTGGTTTTTGAATGGCTCCTAATATAAAAGCGACGACTAGTGGCAAAGCGCAACGTTTTCTTGCAGGAGAAAAGGCGTCAATAACGTTGATATTTTCTAGCTAAGGCGTTGTCGGTGACTTTCACAAAAACAAAATCTATGCAGCATTGAAATCAACGATTAGCTGTAGTTTAGCCTTGACGTGCCTTTTGCTGGGGAAATGTAAGTTTAATGTCCTGTGATGCCTAAGGAAAATTGGAAATTAAGCCAACAGCGAAAATCATACACAAGAAATAACGTAGTTCAGTAAGCCACCTTTATGCACTTACGTTTCGTCGGAGTGGCATGACCCGGATTCGAACCAGCTACCCAGTTCGCCCCCAGATCACTTTTTTTTTTTTTCTGTGATGCCTAACACCGTAATAAGAAAAATAAGGTACCAACAAAATCAATTATTCAAACACCAACTTAAACATCACCCACAACCTACTTAAACCATACAGGTTACATGTGTAGGTTACATGTGTAGGTTACATACTGAATAATAGAAATTAGGTGGATGCCCAACGAAGATTAGGACACAAGTAAACAATTTGATATTTCCCTGAAACAAAACTTGTTAAAGATTCTCGCCAAGCTTTTTCGCGGGTTTTAGTTGTGATTACAAACGCCGTGTTGTTTTGTTTATGTAGCACAAATAAACAGGAGCGAGCCAGTCTGAAGAGTACAAAAAATGTGATTGCAGTAACTTAGTGACAAACACATGGGAGACCAAACCGTACCAAATGGTGCATTAACACGTGCTTCTGCTGGAACATTTCAGCTTAACATTTCAGTTTAACTTTCGAACAGTTTTTTGGCGTGATTGACCTGGCGAAAGAACTTGGTTAGATATTTGGATAGGTCCATTAGGTAAAATTGGTCTTTTTTTTTTTAAAGTTTGTGAATTTAGTTGGTGAGGGTAGTTTAATTTAGGTAAGAAATGGACCAAATACATCATGCCATTAAAATGAGTGCCCTGTATTCTTAGTACTCCATATTCTTAGTACTCTGTGTTCTTAGTACCCCATATTCTTAGTAATCCAGGATCAGTGTTGGATGTACCTCTCCAGGGGAGGAGAGGTGGGAGGGGGATGCCCCTTTTCGCTTTTAGAGGTCCTTAATGTTTCATGAATTATGTATTACGTATGTACTTCATACATAAGTGGAAGGTCTTACCTCAACTTACAGACACGAAAAGCATATATGAACATACAAAATTTTCTTCCCCCCTCCCACAACAAACAAATGTTATGCTCAGTAGCACTTAATAGCATCAGGATCGAGAATAAGGGGTTAGGGGGTAGGGTAATGCAATTTGTCCCCGCTCCCCCCAACCAAATGTCAAAGTCGGGAAAATGAAACAAAAAAAAAGGTTCTCAAAGTTCGTCTTAGCCCCCCTCCCCCTATGTATTCCTAGATCCATGCCTGGAGTATTACTATACACCAGCACCCGGGTAGAAATTCGGACCTAGCGCCTCAATTTTGGTCCTTTGACAAAAACGGAACACACGTTCATTATGCTCAACGCCCAAATGATAAGGACGAGTAGCCACGGAGAGGAATGATGGGGTATTGTTGGACAAGAATTGGATTCGCGTGATCCTTTACGATGCATTTTGGTAACAATGGAATGGAGCAGTATTCGAAAGCAATTATGCATTGTTAAGTCCATTATACGACTCCAGCAGAAATGTAGGACATACGATAATTTCTGAATTTATCACAACAGTGTTGTGTACGGTTTAGTTTTGACGTTGACGTGCATGTATTTACAAAGTGATTGTTACTGTCGGTATATACACAAGCATCCTAAGCCAATAGATGGAGAGGGGCATCTAAGAAGTTCCCAAAGTACTTGAGCACAAGTAGTCACTGTGAAAACGATGTGTACTGACAGTAAACATCAATGTGTATTTTCTCAGCCTCCCTACGGGTTGTGTACTAAGAGTGCACTGGTAGTACACAAGCTGTGATGATAATGTGTACTCTCAGTGCACAGACCGTGTACTGCCAGTACACAATTTGTGTGGAGGCTGAGAAAGTACACATACTGTCAGTACACATGGTCTTCAGAGTTTACTTCCAAAATGTGATACGTGCTTTGGCTGGGAGCAGCCAGGTTAGGAAAAATATGTACCTGTATTGAATTAAATCGATTACACTGTGCACACTACACAGTGTGGATACAATGTCAAAGTAGGTCTTCCTTTCAGTACAAGTTTCTTCCAACTGTACGAATCACAGCGACCAAATAACTAAAAATACACATTTTATCCTATACCACAGCATTAAATTGTAGATGTCCAATTTTCTTGGTTAGCCAATGCTTATTTTTTTAAGCTTAGGCATGTTCGATATGGAAATTACCAAGGCTTTCGTCTCCAGAACTCGGCAAGCTTAATGTTTCGGTATGTACAAAGGAGCGATGTTGCCAGATGGGCGGCAGATGGCAAAGGGCGGTTGGTTGGCGGATATTCTCTCGAGCAATCCTCTTATGAGCGAGCGGAGAATAAAAGCTTGCCACCGCCGTGAGTGCTTAATTAGAGGCAGATGGAAATTAATGCACCGGCTGATCGGTTTTCTGATGTTAAAACGATCGTTGTTGGATGGAAGACTTGAAAATAGCAAGCATCTCGGCGAAGGTAAGGAAAACCATTAGGAGAAAACAGGCCTTCTTTCTTCGCTTGATGGCCCGCAGTCTGCATTAATTTGCCTATTAATTACGTTATTGCTTGTAAATTGACTATGCAACCTGTGTTTCTCCTCTGCTACCCCTGGAGTCGGCCAAATAGGTTCCACGTTTGGGTTTCCCACGTTCCTTCTCTAAGAGCAAAGCGATTAAACTCGGGATTTATTGTGAACCTGTAACTTTTAAAATGTGATGCAAGCTGGTGACCAGCTGCTGAAAAATTGTATCCGATTCTTATATCTTTCCCAGATTTGTTTTATCGTCCTTTGAATTGCGAGAAAAAAAAGCTATGGAACTAAACTGACAAATTATTTTGATAAATTAAATTGCTGGTTTTTGGTTTATGATTTATTTATTTATTTATTAGTAAAGATAAGACTTGGTCTACTGATATAACCTCCGCACAAAGAAAACTGGCCCTTTATTTATTCATGCTGAAAACTGCCAATACTTTACAAACTTGTAATATATACGCACCAAGATAAAGCAAACCTGTAAACACCTTGGATTTGGGATTGGTATTTTCTGGAAACATCATAATCATATTCACAATTACAAAACTTAGGAATCCTATTATTCTATAAAATAAAAATAAATTACTTAATAATAAACATAATTATCTGTGATCGTTGGTGTCGTTTGAGATATGGTATTGAAATGTACGGTTTCGCATCCTTTAACAAAAGGAAGGATTCAAAATGTTCATAACACTGACTTAAAGGTTTCGTTTAGAAAATCAACATGCTTTGGATGAACTGCTGAATTACAAAAAAAATAAGCCACATGATTTTAAGCATATATTAAAGTTTTATTTAAAAAAAAAATTTTAATGAATTGCAACTTGACGAATTCAAAGGGAAATTCCTTTCACAACAGTACACTAAGATATAAGATTCCACGTATTAAAAACAATTACGGAACGAAAAATAAAAATAAAAATATAAAAATACTGTTCATTTCAGGTAATCTGCTAGGCATCAGGAACTTTCCCACAGCTAAAAAACTAATTAAAGGCTGTCTGATAGAATTAACTTGTATTTAACAATAAGATTTCAGATGTATGACATATTGCATGTTTGTTATTCGTTATCATTAACAATGCTTTACTTGATTTCTTGGGGTGATGGTCGCGATTATCAAATGGTGTAAGTAATCGAACTGTGTTGTAAAGTTTCAAACTATATTAAAATATGGGGAGGCAATTGACACAGTTGAACGGTTCTCCCCGTAGTTTTAAGGTTTTTTGTTCTGCCTGTCACTTAGTTGGTGAACAGAATTGTGGCAGTACTAGTTCATTTTACATTAGATTTTCAGCTAAATGTTTCATTTATTAGACATGTCTGACATGTTATTCTTGACTTGGCATTGTGACGATGACGACTTCTTTATTCCGACTGTGGCATGTAAAATATCCTAGGTATTGCCTAGCAAAGTTGCACCGCTCCGTCTCGACGTAACCTTAGCAGTTAAAAAGGACTTTAATTCGACAAGTTCTCTTTTTCTCATAACAGCGATA
>JAHWFP010216219.1:31301-42766 GCA_023313725.1 Lithobius niger | reverse complement strand
GCGATATTGTTATCATGGCGACAACTTCCCACTTGCAGTTGTGATCGTGATTATTGGCTGCGCTACAGTCGCCCTCAACAGTATCCTCCAAACCTTGCAACCGGCAACAGTGAACAAGTATCAAGGCTCCAACAACGCCTTTCGTGTTGGAGAGTCCAAATCCTATGCTGGTGAAGAGCCCCAAGTATCATTCATCATCCTGTCACACATTGAGCCTATGCTGGCGGTCTACTTGTTCTTAGCCGGAGCGTTGGCAGTCCGTAATCTTTAAGAAGCACCCTTTTCTTCTGACAGTCACCTCTTGGGTTTGTTGATACGGTGATGAATCATGAACCTCTGTCTGCTTAAATACCCCGAACAATTTTCCTAGTGGGCGAAATTGAGGATTTCCACGTGTACTGAGCGATGAAGTGATCGAAATAGCGACCATTGTATCCTCTACCAGAAGAGGAACGTTCTAGGCATGATCAGTGGAAATTCATACGGTCCGCGCATTTTGGCCAACCGATTCGTAAAATCCTAAAAGTGTAAAGGATTTCTTTTCGTAATCAACTAATCAGAGACCCAATTTTTCAGTCGTCGCGTCTAATTTTATTTACTACTGTATAAAATGTTTCTTTGGATATGTACATACGTGCTGTACGTGGTTGTTGGCTAGTCGAAAAAAAATTGTTTCCAGCTCTAGAGCCATGGCATCTGCAAGGATTGCACGCCCTGTTCCGTACAAATCGTTGTCGACTGGCACATTGGTATTTTGAGCTGAAGCCTGGCCGATAAGCTGCTTGCGTTCATGACTTATCCCTCTGTTCCCAGAATAGATCAATTGCGCGGCTTGGTGGCATTGGGATGCTGAACGCGCGCCACGCTGATGGATTTCCCGGCTTTTCCCTTTTGGCGGCGCTCCTACTCCAGAACATGCATCACAAAAGAACAGGGATTGTGGAAGGCAACAAATGTAGAACCAGTGCTCCAAATAGGGTAAGATGAATTCTGCCCTTATGCACATCAAAGAATGGACAATGCCTTGCTACTTCAGTACGCTATGACCTCGTATAGGTAACTTGGCTTAGAGGTTACCTAAAAAAATACACTCATTGCTGAAAATTCAGACCTAAGGATATTAAAAGTTGAGTGGGGGAATGTTGCTGATGGTGTGGCAATTTGCAACATAATACAGGGAGTTTTCTGAATACTATCTGGAGTATTATTGAGAATACTCCTGGACTTATTGAGAACACTCCTAGTCTTATTGACCATAATACCTGGAGCATGTCTTACTAAGTGAAGCTTTTATTTAGAGTGTTAGTTTGCTTGGAACTATTGTTGGGCTAATGAGTTGTTCGGTCTTGCGTGTGTTGTATCCTTAAACCCTTAACAGACACATGCAAAGCGATGCGTTACACGTCAAAATTCAAATGCTTGGTGTTGTGTTTATCGATTGATTTTGATGTTTTTCTGACACCATCCTGCATCGTGATGTAGCCACGAGCAGCCAGAATGGTTTGATTTTCTGCATGTTGCGTGGTTCCATCGTTTGCTACTGTGGATTTGGCACTGACTTTCAGATCTGGTTATCGTTTTATAGCTTTTTGAATTTTACTGTCTTGGTTTAGGTAGAATAAGGTGCCGGCCAGTAAGCTTTAAGCTTTTTGAAAGCCGAAGGTGCAAAAGGAACCACCATCGTGTCTGTTGTTTTTTTGTCGCATGAAGGAGGAAACCAGAGTACCCTCGTGCAACGGGCGGGAAACAACTGGAGAAAAACCCGTCAATGTACACTTCCCTTCACCAGGATCGAACTCTGCAGAAGCCAGAGGATATGTACAGCCGGGAACAAGACTCCTATCGAATCTGACTCCCCAGTGCTGGCGGCTACCCGTGTACCCAATATTTTAGTTAAGTAAATAAACTCCCATTTGTCTTGTGTATTCTAGTGTGTATTTTTAACGTAGGCCTATTAAATATCAATCTCTTTCGCTAACGTGGATTACGGAGTTTTTGGTAAATTGGTTTCCGCACTGTTACCCTGCTTCATTATGAGATAAACAACAGGTTGGTGCACGTAAAATATTAACTGACTCGCTCTGATGTACTGTAACCTACTGAGTCAAAAGAACTTATCGTCTAGTATGACCAACTTCACCCAATATCTGATAATTTCTTATACTTTGCAGTAGAAATTTCTAGATGAAACAATCAAAACTGTTGCTGCTTCCGGCGTAACATACGCCTGTCTAGTAGGAAGCCGTTGTCACACTACCTCATTGGTGTTTGTTTCTGCTGTTGGCCCGGAGGTTGATTGCCCATATTTTCCGTGAACAATACGTGTTGTATATAATATTTCGTTTGTTACTGATTTTTACTGCTAATCGGCGTTATCGTTCACATTGCCGGCCACTCGCCCTTTTTCATTGCTACTGTGCAAAGAACAGACATGCTGCCTCTTTTCTTTTGATACCGCGAAAAGAATAAACATGCTCACCCTATCGCAATAATTTAACTGCATTTGGATTATTGCCACAATGTCTTCCATTCCACGTTACTGAACCCCGCCTATACTCCCGCCTAAGAAAAATATATATACAGATGCCAACTAGAAATTATTTAACCGTAGAAGGAGCTGGTGACGTGATCGGTCTCCGATTTAAGGATGTGTTCAAAAGTGCAAAAATAATTAAATAAATAAATAAACAATAAAGCATGGTAGAAAAAAATAAAACAAAAAATAAAATCGAGGGAAAAAATATAGTTTTAGTTAGGCCGAAACGACTCGTAGCGTATTTAAATCTTGCCTTAATCCTATAACTTTAATTCTTAGACGGAATACTTGAATTCTGGGAGTGACAGTAAAACAACAACGACGTAGTTTGGCATCTGTGATGCTCGCTCTAACGTCTCCGTTGGCGATCCAATAAACGAATTATTTATAAACACAAAAACAGTTTAAGACTATTGGTGGAAGGCTGGGGCCAGTAGACTGGGCCTAGGTCAAAATTCTGGGAGGACAAGAGTAATTTTAGCAGCACTTCAGTTTTAACGCCCTTTTTTCAGTTGAAATTTGCAAGTTAAACCGTAAACCTTCACTAAATTCACTGTGAATCCTAAAGTTAAATTAACAACTATAACTACAGTAGAAATGTAGTCTGTGAAACTTACGACATCCAAGCTGCCATTCTCAACAAAAACCAAACGACCACATACCGGCCAACTTTCAAACCAGTAATTTCGCTTCTCTGAAAACTTGGGTAAGATAGTAACTGGTTTCATCAGCGGCACCAGAGGACGAAATATGTCATTCTCTCCAAGGCAGCACAGCGCACTGCTTCGACACCAATCAAGCTACCCATCGCAGCTGTCGAGAAACTTGAAATAAAAATGATGGCATCGATGGCGTAATGGCGACCATCGTTAGAGTGACAATACTTTCGACGAAGTACTGATGCGTTGGCAGTATTTGAAGTTGAAGGATTATTCTTTGTTCAATTTAAACCGTTTTTTTTTTTTCAGTTCGTTACAACACATTTGAACCAAGGATGGATCCACCCGACTGGCCAGATTCGCGCAATATACAAAACGATGCGTTATGTTTAGCTCCACTTGTAGTTAAAATCAGTTTGATAAACGAATGCTGAATAAAAGAAAAGAAAACTTGATCAGCCAGTTCTTATCTAGCTTAAAATTAATTTAACCTCTCATTCTGAGCTACAATTTTGTAAAGGGGAACGCTCAGGACATAAACTCGGGTATATGATGCCTCGCGATTCGGTTAAGTGGCGATGGCGTTTATCGTTGAAAGTAGGTAATCGTGGGAAGTTTACTATTGACAGAGTAAATGTGGCATTACCTACTCTGCCGTATTTGAAACGATCCCACTTTAGTTCGTAGGCGACAAGAAGCAATCATGAAGGCAAGCCATTCAAATTGGGCTGCCCTTAAGCCACAAACACGTGTAAGTATCAAACACAAAATCATTGCCAAACAAGACAAGTATCAAGGACCTTATGTAAGCCTCAGCATGAACTTCCATGTTAAACGTCAACGTTAAACTTTGAACTCCTATAGTTTCGCCCAGAGTTAACATAGATCAACGAAATTCGGTATATGGGGTCGTGTTGCAACTATTCCATTGTATTATAAATTTTAATGACAACAATCGAACCGTTCGGCGTCCACAGTATGGCCATTACTACTAGGCCTAGTTGTTCTTGTTGGGACTCTTTGCACTCACCTGGAGACCGAACCACTGAATCGATTTTCAAGTTCTATAGCTTAAAACGTAGGTATGGACAAGGCCTAGGGCCTTTCGCAGGCTATTTTAATGTAACTACAATATCCTTGACACGGAAAGCCAAATGGGCTAAATCTTTTGCTATCACCTAGAGATCGAACCAATGAACCGATTTTCAGTTTGTATAAAAAATAGTGCTATACAGGAAATAAAGATTTTTATTACGAACTTGAAAAGATGGTACAAGCTTGTGCTGTTTTGCGTGCGCCACTGCCAGAAGATTTAAAGTCTATTTTTATTATCAATTTATGCTTAACATGTGTCTTTGTAATATTGTATATATATTATTTTCTTTACTACCTCATTGTACCTCATTGTACCCATTAAAGTTCAGAGTTCAAAATGTAGGTATTAACACCGACCAGGGCCTTTTGAATCCTATTTTGATGTGACTGCAGTATTCTCGTCGGCAGAGCAATTATTATTGTAGAGCACTGGGGAGAAATTAAGTGGAGTAACAAATTTTTGCAAATCGAGTTAAAAACATGAAATTTGCTACATAAGTGTTTCTTAACAGTAAAAATCGAACCAGCCATGGACCCCTATGATATACCCCCAAGTTCCTTCAGTGCCCCCCCCCCTCCTTTCCGCATGATGATTGCCAAGGGTTTGGGCAACAAATTCTTATAGATCAAGCTAAAAACATGGAATTGGGTGCAAAAGTCATTCTTAGCAGCATAAAACGAATCAGCCTTGGAAAAGACTCTTGTAACAGTTTTTTCAAAGTGATTACAGTGTTCTTTTCTGTGTTATGCTTGCTGAAACAAGAAAAAAAATAAGGGATATAAGTATTAAAAGACGCTTAAGCGTATAAAATACGGATGTAAGCTTTAAAAAAACTTGAAGCCCTAAAGGAACAGATATTAGAAAAAGACATGTAAGCCATCAGCGTCGCACTAATACGTGTAAAAGAAGCTCCAGCTTGTTTTTTGGGTCGTTGGAGATTCTTTTACACGTATTACGTTTCTTAATACTAATTTAAATAATAAACAAACAAATAAAATGTAAAATATATTAAATTTTATAATTTTTATTTATATATTTATATATTTTAATTTATTTTATTAGCTTTTACTGAATACATTTTACAATTTACTTGTTTGTTGATTTGAATATTTGTCTTGTTTGGCAATGGCAAGCTCTGCGTTTGTTTCGTGTGTTGTTGGCTTTTGGACAGCCGATTGTGGATGGCTTTTACTTCTAGGAAAAACTAGTGGGAATATTATAAAGTTGGCAGTTACGTAGTCAGCTTGTTGTGTTGAGAATGACAGCCTAGCCTTTGACAGCTTCACAGAATAAATTACTACTGTGAAAATGCTGCGTTGCTCCATTATTTCCTTAACACGCCAGCTGTGTGTCAGTCATTGAACGTATAAGTATTTTTTTTAATGTTTTCTACTGAAAAAAAAAGAAAGTTTTTGGTAGTTTCTAGTCGGGTAGCGTCCTCTCTTCCCCCCTCCTCCATGGTACTACCATGGCTGGGGTAGGGAGTAGGGATGGGTCAGTTTCATTTTTTTGACTTCGGTTCTGGTTTTGGTTTTTTCGCCCACAAAACCGCGGTTTCGGTTTCGGTATCGGTTTTTGCCACCATTCTCCCCAACCGGCTATTTTTCTAGTTTTTTTTTCTTGTAACAGAAGTATTACTAGTTTCTAACTCCTGCTTTCACTTTCAGCAGCGTCATACACCATGGTCCTAGATGTGGCACCATTTTCCTCTGCTATGATGTAATGATTAGGATTTAATGATTGTCATTTATACTTAGAAAATGCTAATTATTTTTTTTTTAATTAGAAAATCAAATCAATTTTTGATTTTTTGAACACCGTACGAAAAACCGACACAAAATCCAAATCGGTTTCGGTTTCGGTTTTCAGTAAAAACCGAAAATTCGGTTGCGGTTTCGGTTACCGACCCATCCCTAGTAGGGAGTGGCCAGACTTGGTTTCCATCTTACCAGGGCACTAAACAGACTCGCTACGGCTTTGCCATATAGATTGTGTTTGCAAATGACAACTAGGATAGGTGAAACGCACGTGGTATAGCTTTGATAGTTTTAATGGAAATACTGCAATGGATATTTTGCTGATGATTGTCTTGATGAATAATCGTTTGGGTTCAGTCTGCACCGTATATGTAATAATAAAATATAATATTTAAAATACCAAATGATGAGTGCTTTGGGAAATGGGAGGGCAGACATACTACTAACCCCCGTCCGATGTTAATAATGGAAGAAATATTGAAACAAAAAAACATTGTCATTGCTCCTATTTTCCTCACCGACCCAGAGCCTCAGGTCCACCTCGTCAATTCGATGTCGGAACGAGTCCACGGACGGAGCTGAAACCAGAGATTATGAAGAAGTAAACAATGAACAGGGCGGAGTGCCAAATTTGCTAAATAAGTACAGATGCAAACCTATTTCCTTTGCCTTTTGGATTTAAATGTCAGACTGCCTGAACGGGAATTGAACCCTCAACCAAAGGCCACCTGGTATCCAAAGGCTCAGCCGTATCAATACAGCTTTGTGGTTGCGCTTCGGCCGTTGGTCGCAAAGAATTCCAGCTCAGGCAGTCAGTTTGACATTTAACTCCAAAGGCAACTGCATCTGTATTTACCTTATAAAGGAGTTGCAGTTCCATTTTAACAAAGAAACGTGCCACGTGGAAGCATGCCACACGTATACGAAGTAATGTTTCTGCCTCATACACTTAGCCCTAATCGCACCTCACCTACGAAATCTGATCTGCAAGCCCATTTTTTCCACGTAAAAGACTTACTTGCATGGGGGGGCTCTTTATTTATTTACCGTGAAACGCATTAGGTCCACGCATTACGGCCGGCCATTTTTTTGTGGTCCAATTTAGCGTCTCGTGGGTGCGCATTTCTCCAGCGCGAGGCCCAGTGGCGCCACTTCTAGCCCTGGTGTCGAATTTGGCTGCGAGTATAGCAAGCGGAAGTGGCCTCAGCTACGGAAGTGGATGTCGCTACTTGATGGACGTGGAGGTAGGTGATAGCCCTAACGGGCGAATTCAATTTCCGTCGCTCGAACGGACACGACCCGGGTATCACGTCTCAAGTTCCGTCCCTCTCCCCTTCCCCCCTTCCTCTCCGCCAGCTTGATTTATGGGCTGGCGATGCACGCTGCGCTCGTGACGGGGATGCGGTTTGTTTCGGAAGCGGACCGTGCACGAATTGAGTTTGCGTTGCGCAAATACAGTGATTTACGTGTAGCCTACTACTACTTCGTATGCAAGAGACCACGGTTTGTTAGTTTGTGTAGGTTTCAAGTTAGCGGGCTACTTTTTTTTTCGGTTAAAAACATGGCGTAGAGTTTTTAACTCTACTTCACACGTTAAAGGAAACATTTATGACTTTTTTTTACTTTGGTTTAGTTTTTTTTTTTTTACTTTCGTTCATTTTCATTTTGCTTTCATCCAGTTTTGTATTGCGCAGAGTATAACAATGAACGAAAGCAAAATAAATGTGGACGAAAGCAAAAAAAAAAAGGACGAAACCAACGTAAAACAGTTGTAAACATTGCTACAGGAAAGTAAGTAGGACGAAAGATGAAGCCAGCTCGATGCGTGCGCTTTAAATAGAGGCACGCGCACATGCGCGGAAGGGAGCTACGAGCACGGCAGGGAAGCCTACTTTTCATCGCTGGGGATTGAGTCTTCATAAGGAAGGAACTGCTATATAAGGAAATATCAGGTAATGTATGTTTTCGGTTAGGCAACAAAAACAGAAATCAACCAGACCATGCCCTGGTATTTCTATGTTTTTTATTTAACCTTTGAACTTGGTTAACCCTTGGTGAAATTAACTAGGCGAATTTTTTGGTCTGTTGATGTCATTCCTTTGAAAAGTAGAACCATTCTCATCTTAGCGGCGCTTTACCACTTTGTTTGTGTGATATTACTCAGCACACATCCCAAATCTGATGTTCGCTACAGGTTTACATCTGTATTTATTTAACATTTCTCGAACCCATTTTGCTTTCCTGTTTGGCTTTACGGTTGTAGTAAAAACCTTGACGAAAGCTATAGCTTTGTGAGGGTTACCTGGCTACGTGAGCACAGCGAGCAAAACCCAGCCGAGTGATAACGTCCTCACCTCCGAGCTAAGAGAGTAGAACGATCACGTGATTGATCTACTTAATCACGGGACTCTAAAAACGACCAGCACTGTTTTGTAGAGCTTTCCAATAGGGCTGGGATCGGTTACACGGTTAACCGGAAACCGTTCCACGTTCGGTTACACGGATTATAAAGCCCATATCCGAAAAACGTTTGATGCGGGCACCATTCAAAAACTGCGGTGAACGAGCCAAAAATAGCCAAGTGTCATCATTTAGGCCTATTAATCCAAATACTCAAAATCAGTGAAAGTAGAAAACCGGGGTGGGTAGGGGACAGCTTATTTACAAATAATCCGCATGGGCTTGTTGTCCCATCGAAGCTGCTTACTTTCTTCGAAACAAACTGCTGATCGCCAGCGCGTACACGACGCAGTTAAAGACATGCTGGCCAGCATCTGCCGTCCCCGGTTCATGGAGAAGTGGACTCGTCTATACCTAGCGCACCTTTTACCTTTATCGAAAGTTCGTGTAACAAAAGTCAGATTTCTAGGAAATTTTGATGAGGGCTCATGAGAATGTTAATTAGTGTCTGTTTTAATTGTGTATAATCATCTGTGAAAGGTGTAATGCAACGTTAGTTCAGCCTAATGCTATTAACGGTTAATGGCTGTGTTAATAGTTAGCATGGAAGTTTAATTAATGTACAATAGCTGTTAAACATACAATCCCGTATTGATTTACTCAGTTCAATGTACATTTTGGTAGTAATAATAATAATAGTACACAAATCACGTCATTTATTAATTCAAATTTTGGTTTTAGTTTGTAGCTTTTAAGATACTTACGAGGAATTTAGTTTATTAAATAGGACCGCATAGGTTTTAAGTTTTCATAGCTTTTAGGATATTTACGCCGAGTGATTTTCATTTAAAACGAACTTTCAAGCTAAAGTGTTCATAGGTAATTTATAGAAGTAGTACCCTGGTGAGGATAAAAAACTCCTAAGATATGATTCTGAACCTCACTGGTTGTGGGTTTCCTATATTTTACCTTGCATTTGTGACCAAGACATAGAAGCATTTTGTGCCGAAAACTAAAGTTGCTTCCACTGTTTGCATAACTTGTGAGTTCGTTAGCCTTCCTTCTCCAACAATTCTCAACACTTGCAAAGCAACGCTGATTTGGTGAGCTATTTGGTTAGCTATTAAATTTTCATGACTAGTTTCGTTGCACATCGGACAACAGTGAATAGAATTACTTTTAGTGGTACCAAATGTTAATAATTAAAAATTGAACCCGAGCTTTATCATGCAAACTTTAGTTTTGACATGTTGGCATACAAGAGATATCTATTTTCAAAGAAAATGTAAGCGTAATTCTGGAAAAATGTGAACAAAATCCTAGGCCGTCAGAAAGAAAATATTGACGATTCTCTAACCCATTCGTGCCTGCAGTGGCCGACTGGCAACATTACAAGATGGAGAAAAAAGTGAGCCCCCAGGCATGCTGAGAGCTTCGTGAGGGGTCCCTGGGACCCCGAGCAAAGCGATCAGCAACAGCCCAGTGATTATTGTGTACATGGCGTATCTTGAGTTCTGCAAGTATTTTATGAGCGGCTACGTTTTCCTGGAGGGGGCGACTTTAGTCGATGGCCGCCATTGTTTTTGTAACCATCTTGGATATCAACAAGGCACTCTGCTACCAAAAACGTACAATCGATTATCTGTGTTCGTTTCACAGCGAACTCAAGATATGCCGCGGACACTATAGTGTCCTCGTCTCCAAACCAAGCAAATCCCGCTACTGACCGAACTATGAGTTTTAAAAAAATAACCAGAATTAATTCGGTCATGAAAGGGTTGCACAAGACTTTCACAATGTGGAAAGAAAAAGTACGAATTGATGTTAATTGTTAATGTCTATTTTGCTAACCGGGTCCCAAAACTGTACAAAAATCTTTCGAAATCGCTTTGCTATCATGATGCAAAACAACGCATACAATTAAATAATAGCAACTGTCAACTAAATAAACTACAGAAAAAGATTACTACAAATGAATCTAATATAAATAGTACAAATCGGTTACACTTACTGCATGCTAAAAGTGTCAACTGAAATTCGAGGCTGGTGTTCAAACGATAACAGTGACACGACGTAGTATTATTGTATATAACTCTGTGCTGGAGCCTTAATGGGTTAGCTGCAAGGGGCACTGCAGAGAGAAACAGAAGGGCGCCATACTGAAGCCGATGCTGTGAAGAGTGATTTCTTACACCTAAAACGCGCGATTTTTGTTGTTGGATACCTAAAACGCGCGATTTTTGTTATTGGAGAAAACAACGTTATTTTAAGCCTAAGAAATCCGCTCTTCCGTTGTTTTTCCCTCCGTTTTTATGTAGTGCACCTTGTAGTTATGCCCTCCAAAACCCATACTGGTGCCAATATGGCGGCAAATGTCACTGCTCCATTACACGGTTCAGATTTTATATTACTTCGTGCAGCCCAACTTTTTCCATTTATTTACATAATCCTCTCGAGCCACTCTGTCGAGTTCAGTTTTTTTTTTTTGCGGGACTGAATTCTCGTACGAATTATACATTATGCGGGACTGAATCGTTGCACTAGGCTACCTGTAATTTTGGGGCCGAATGTCATGGACCCACAATACCTACATTAATTTATATTTTATATCTTAGTCCAAAGTTAGCACTGCAGCGCAGTTTCTGCGACTTTGTTTACGAAACAAATTGCCTGCCGTATCTCGACTGTCCTACACCTTTCCCCTGAGGGGTCAGGAAAAAGGCATAGGACAGTCGAGATACGGCAGGCAAATTGTTTCGTAAACAAAGTCGCAGAAACTACTGCAGCGCTGTAGCGCTAACTTTGGAGTAAGGTATAAAAGCCAAGTCCTTGTGAGCTAAAATGGCTTGCGAAATGGGCGAAGAGAAGCAACGAAGCCAATTGTATGCATTCGCTCCCCTTTCGCCCGTCCATTTTTATATTTTCCTCCGAATCATCTTTCGCAAGCGCCATCCTACGAAAACGATACTCTCCAGCGGAAGACCTTAAAAAAGTGTCGTCGCGGCCCTGGGGTTCTG
>JAHWFP010216219.1:0-23420 GCA_023313725.1 Lithobius niger | reverse complement strand
AATTCAACAATGCAGTAAAAGGCATTAGTTCCTTTAATTATAACCTTAATGAAGATTGTTAATTGTCAATAAGGTCGCAGGTTCGTTTTCCTGTTCGTTTGGTGCTTTCGACTGACCCGGGGGAACCTTTCTGAGCTGCTACAATTGAAGATGGCGTGTAAGCGTCTCGGTTCTGATTGGGAAGCCAAGCTGATTAAAAGGTGGGAAATGAGGTTGGAAGTGTCTCCCAGCTGACTCGTCGAATGCCCATGTTACGGTTATTAATGTTTATTTAAATTTTAATGAATGGCAATTATATTCTGAACGGCTGTCTGTGTTGGCCTGCTGATTGTTGAATGTGTGCCCGTGCGGTGTCTGGCGATGCCGTGTTTGCAGGCGTTGATGACGTAGGTGGGGATTGGGGGCGGGAAAAGCGAACATATGGAGTTGGTTCGAGTCCGCGCGGAAGGCCGTACTTCTTGACACCTAGGTTAATAACGCGCTCGTTTAATTTCATTAAAAGAAAAATGGGACGATGAGAAATGCGTCCGCCCTGGCCCAGCTGCAGAGGCACCCCAACTCTTCCGATTGTTCGCCCCGTAAATCAAAATTATGCCCATTTAGCGGGAATGTGTGTTGTGGGAGGGAGGCTGATGCCCTCCACCGTCTTCTGCCTAACCCCCCCCCCCCCCGCTCTCCCGCTTTACGACGTGTTATCATGGAAAGTTAATGGACGGAAGGTGAATTAATGCTCTCTAAAGCTGAACCCTTGCGCTACTCCGTTTTTCATACTGGGTGGCTCTTCGGTGTCTGTAAGAAAAAGGTGAACAGTTATGCAACAGGTGCTTTTTGTAAAATAGATGTCAGTTTTCGGAAGGAAAAGAGCATTGATCCCGTAGAAGTGACGAATGTGGCATTTCTTGGTTATTTCTTGGAAAGTTGCCAGTTCAGTTACTGGAAAGTAAATTTATGCTTGCTGCTACCCCAAAGATCTTTTAGCTTCTTTGTAACATTTTCAGGGTAATGTGGCTGTTTTTTTCTACCTGTAGTCCGTGTTACCGTATTTACTCGTTTAAGCGCCAGGCTTTGAAAGAATGTGCAGTCTCAAAATAGAGCCGCATGTTTAGTGTACTCGAAAATAAAAAGTGCCGGGTTTCGAATAATTGCCGGTTACCTTTTAGAAACAGGTGTGCAACTGTGTTGTTGTTTAACAGGTAACCAAGCTCGTCACACTCCAAAGACGTCAGCTTTCTCAGGTTTTACACAATGTAACAATAACATATGTGTTACGGTGATCGACTCATAAATAATGAGTTTTCAAAACGGCGCCGAGTTTTGGATGTCACCAAAATAATAAAGCAGTCGGACGCTTAACCAAGGAAATACCGTAGCCTACTATGTCAGACAAAGCCACAGGGGAATTCTGAGGTCAACACAACATGCAAATGCCCAACACAGTTGACCATTAATGGCTCAGTAGCATGTAAGGAAAATAGTATTGCTTTTGATACAGTTTATTGGTTTGGTGTGACTTTAAGTGTGTGATAAGTTTCAGTTTCCTGTTTTAAATCCTGGAATTCGAAAAGTGCTGCATTGTTTTGGGGGTATCCGGAATTAACTAAAGAATGTCATGTGAGGCCTATTTAGAAGCAAGTTTGAAGACAATGTCCCTTGAAGCCAAATGTTTATAGAAGGTAACCCAAACTTGTTACAATAATTGTATGACGTGAACATCAAGTCCAACCCTTCCTCTGAAGTACGATTTCATGAAGTTAAGTGCTCTTGACTAACAACGAACTTCTGAGTGGAGAGAAATACAGTACACTGGGTTAGTTAGAATCATCACTTGTATCATTCCTTTTCAGGGTTACTGTCCAGAAATCAAACTTAATTGC
The DNA here is from genome assembly GCA_023313725.1 of Lithobius niger. Taxonomy (NCBI): domain Eukaryota; kingdom Metazoa; phylum Arthropoda; class Chilopoda; order Lithobiomorpha; family Lithobiidae; genus Lithobius; species Lithobius niger. Next base: position 21,546 of record JAHWFP010216219.1, on the reverse strand, counting down.
AAAGGGTGACCCACTAAAACCAAAACTAACTAAAAATTGTGCGAAGTAAAACGCTCTAATAAAATAACCGAACGTCTGGTCAAAGGACCAGGCAGCCCAGGTGTGTGCAGAAAGAAAATCTGGTTTTTGCAAATATTTAGTTAGCGATAACGATGCACTTCGGAAATTTCCGACGTTCTTACTACAAATAATCCTCTCTGTGAGGTAGTTGCAGGCAGGGTCCATCCTCACATAAAAGTAAACTCGTCTACATTCTGTTTTAGCCAATGGAAGAGTCAACTTCATGGAATGGTCACTAGTTAAGAACGCAGTTGGTACAGCGATTGAACAGAGTCGATGCCTTCAACATCATGAACTATCTTGTACTCATGCACGAGGTTTGACTTTGGTGTATGCGTTGTATGACTTTGGTGTATGCGTAAGCTACTGTTCCTGTAAGCACATACTGTATGGTAAATAGACCTGGGGAAAGATTTTGTGAAGTGGCGTTGGACAGACTCTGTCAGGTCGATGTCCTTTAATAAGGACAGCGACCACACATGACATGCATACTCTAGCAGTGGGCCAAACAAAATTGTTTTAAGGCCTAGACCTTTGTTTCGAGTTCTCCAGATGGGACACAGCAGTGTACTATTGCAAAACGCCCAAAAGCTGTTCTCGTTATCTTCCTAAACTGTAAAGATGATTTGAGGTCTGATGTAAAACAGACCCCCCCCCCCCCCCCACCAAACAGAGTATGGAAAGGGTGGGTTTGTTCTTCCAATATGGAAAGCTTGACATTTAGGTAGAGACTTTGGTAATTGCTAGGTAAGTAGCCTATTCGTGGATGCCTTGTAGGTCGAATGCGTAAGTGTGAATTCACTGCAGCCATATTTCTGAATGATCTCAGTTAATTGCTTTACGAGCAACAGATGCAAGATTACTCCATTTTCGTTGGAAGCGTGGCATAATATGTAAGCTTACATATACTTAAAGCAATGAACTTTAACAAGCAAATTTAAAAGCGCGTTCTGGGAGTTGTGTAGACTCAAGTTCCGCACGTGAATACAACGATAAGACGCTCAGCTGTTGCTTCGTATATTATCGGAAACAAGAGACAATTACTGGCCAAATGTGCTGGTTAATGATAATCGTGTGGTGCCGAGTTAAAGATTGGGTTTTCCACCCGGAGTCTGCGTGCAGATACGGCGCATCTGATAAAGGAGAAACAGACTTGTGTTCTTTTTTTTAATGGTGGGTTCCTTAGAATAAATGAAGCGGGCGGGGGCCAAGCCGCTTTTTCTAGTTTCATTTTCGTAAAAGATAAAGGAAAAGCCGCAATTAGGCTGCTCACCGCTTTGGTGTCACCTTTTAACGCCAGAGGTCAGCGTAGTTTATGCGGAGAGATTGCCGCTAGGCGCCAGATTAACGAGGTTACTGTGACGACGCGAGCGAGTTGGTGGATGCAGCTGCGCCACCTGTTCTAGGGGTTTAAATGGAAAACGAGCCGGCGGCTGCCGTTTTAGTTGGCTGTAGCGTCTGATTTCAGATTCGGTAGGTTAGTTGCATTTGCAATTTAGAAACCATCACGTGGATGTTTATGCCGGAAATTAAAGTTCCAAAGCGAGCGACGGAAATGACTTTGGCTCGGCGAATTGCGCTTGTAATGTAGCCTAACCTTATTACAATTTTTGTAGCCTCAAATGGCGGTTCTTAAACATTAAACTCAAAAGTAAGAACCGTAGATGTCAACGGCGGCTCTGGCTTTTTTAAGGGTCAACTCTAACAGAGAAGAGTAATTCTTAACTTTTTCAGGGAAGTCGTGATTCGTGAATTTGTAAGTGTGCGTCTTTTCTTTTGTAAAAGATGTAAGAATATGTATTCGATTTTGTTCCCAAAAGCAGTAATTTTTTGATACCAGAGTTCGTAGACGTGATGAATACTCACGGTTTCCAAATGCCCGAAACTTACACCCCTCTGCCACACTATTTTGTTTTTTTTCAGCCAGCTTAAGACTGCGGCTAAATTGCCTGCGGCTAAATTGCGCTTAGCCACAGGTTTTCTGGCCACTTCCGGCCAACAGCTAATTTTCGGTTACATCGATCGAAATGAAGCAAAGCTAGCAAAGATGAGACTCGGTGTATAAGAAAATGACGAAATGGGAAAAATACTATTTGGGGGTGGGGGGGGGGGGAGACATTAATAATGCATTTCTAGGTGACTTGCAGATGAAAAAAGAAAAAAAATTCATGAAGAGAACAGAACCTCGACCCTCAAAATATAATACTTAATTTAAATCCGTGCTCATCACCAGCCACTTTTTTTGTTAAGTAACCACGAGCATGTCCCCTGACATTATTGCTTGAACGCTAAAACGAAACCAAAAGTAACCATACTTGATAATGACCATACAAATACTGTAACACGCTATTTACGAATAGCAGGGTGCACCTTGTGTGAACGCACATGGTGCACCTTGCAGTTACATAAGCTGCTTGGCGTCCTGTCAACTTCCGTCTACACCGGAACTTGGCCGAACGCCAACAGGCTTGAACGAGGCTACTCCATTGTTCAAACCAGTTAGAGTCGGCTCCAACCTGTTAGCGGTTACGCAACGTAATGCCTCAGGCGACTTCTATTGTTCTGGCCCACGCATAAATACGAGGGCAGGGACCATGGGAAGGCACTTGGTGTGGGGCAGGCAAATCGAAAGGTTGTCTCTCGGGACTCAGCTCAGGATAAGACCAAGCTCCTAAACTTGTGTTTTATGCCTAATATGTGTTCTCAGTGCATAGTCCCCTAGCTATGCAGTAAGGAGTAAATTGGGTTTGAGATTATTCTTGGATTCAATCGTCTACTCCCTGAGTGCGTCACAATACATGCCACTCAAGTTGCTGGCAAGTAAGAGAAATTCGTTTTAAAATTATGAAACATTAGACAGTCGAGCAGCGAGGCAAGTTACAACTAATTTCATGATTGTCTATGGTTATTATGGTGCATTATAGCTTCCAAATGTACGGATTTGTCCGATTTTTTTTGTCGGCAGCTATAGGCCATGCAGTGGCCGAAAAATATTCGGCAGTTGTTCGTCTGACTCACAAAAATGTGGCATGGCGCCTAACAGCGGTGGCTGAGAGGTATACCGAAACGCTGTCTGCATGTAGTTTTCCCGTATTCTTAAAAGAGTTTCTTGGCTCAGGAAAGACACTTGTTTCACTGCTATCAATTTTCTACGAATATTCCAGTGATGCCTGCTACTGCTAGACTGTCATGGTCTAATAATCGATCACTGAATGCCTTCATGCATATGTGTATACAGGGTGACCCATAAATATATTGACAAACGTTCGATGACGATAGAGGGCGTCAGGACCGGATTAAGGGGGGGGGGGGGGTGCTTTAGGTGCTGAAGCACCGGCGCCACAGGCCGAAAAGGGGCCTCAAGAGTGCCTTACGGTCACGGGGGAAAAAATAAGGTAATGTTTTAAATAAACAAAGAATTTTACTTTTACTGAAAAGTTGTTTCAACAAAAATTTCTTGTGTGGGAGGAGTGTGAGGGGCCACTATAAATCTTAAGCTCCAGGCCTCAATACGGCGCTGGAGGGCGTGGAAACAAGGTATCATCTCCAAATTGTGCCGCTCGTATCTGAACTGATGGATTTCAGTTGTACCCTTGCAAAGCAGCTACAATGTTGTGAACATGTACCAAGTTATGTTATGACGTCTTTGGGCGTCTTTGATTGTCCCCGAAAAAAACGGTTTTGGTTAGCAAACCTCTATATCCTGTATCTTGGTAACGGTTCGTTGTCGGATGTGGGTTTATTAGTAATAGTTGCTCGTTTCCGTGCCGTCTATAACCACCCAAAGTTTGTCAGTATATTTATTGACATATTGCGAAAAAGGTACATATTAAGAGGTTGCAATACACCATCTGCGCAGGCTCCTACAAACACAGCAAAACTAGACTATGATTTTTATTTTTTGTAAGTTTTGTAAATTCATCATGGAACGTGGTCAGGCATTTCATTAGCATTTTCAAGCCACTGAAAGAGCTTAACCATTTCACGATACATAAAATGTTTTCTTTTTTTTTTTGTAATTTGTTCATGTTTCCCTTACATGGTAACCTTACCTAACGCTTTCTCATATCGCATTTTCAGTAATGGATAATAAAAAAATTGCAGAAACTAGTCCCACTTGGCATAACATTCGGTTTTTCTAACTCGACATTTTCACCAGCCCTTACAACAAAAAATCTTTTACAACACTTAAGTGCATCTTGTTGTTTGGCGTTTTCCACCTGGAATGATGGGAGCTATAGGTTATGTCTAACCTTTTTTTTTTTAATCAGTGTTTGCCATTTTTCCATAACTGGAAATGCTTTGTTGAATGTATTATTCTTGATTTATTTTAACGCTGTGATGTACGATTCTAGCATGAAAAAGAATTGTTAGACCAGAGTAGAAGAATAGACGGTAGTGCCACTCTTTCTCTCACAACGGTAAACATTTGGACGAAAGAAGTACCTGCTTTCTGCGATTTACCGACAGAGGGCGCTGTCATCAAGTAACAGGAAGCATAAAGCATCATGGGGGTCAAACCTACTTAGCTACTGAAAAACAAAATGATCACGATAAGAATACAAAATTAATGGCTTACAATTTATCATAATTCAGATGAGGCCATTAAAATAATTTTAAGAAAGATCAGAACCGGGTGAGCAAGTTTTATTTTTAAATCCAACATTCAAGTTTAAAACTAGTTGTCGTTATGAGTGGAGCTAAGTAGAGCACATGGTTTTGTGTTCCGAGAACGTCCGAGAAGCGTTGCTCATCGGCCGCTCAGGCTGAAGCTTCATCCGTGGTTTACGCTTAGTGTAAAGAGCTGTATACAGTTTGGATCTAATACAGAATAAGTTCGTTAACTTCGGATGTTTCCCACGCACGATTATTTCGTCAATTTCCGCAGGTATTGTCGCTATTACCGTGGTTACCGTGGCAACGATGCCGACATTTTTTATTTCAAGTTTAGCCTCCTACGAGAACCAGACAAGTGCTGCCTTCTGGTGTCCGTTGGTGGAAGCAGGTCTTAATTTCAACACGTTTTCAGAAAAGCGTCACTACCTACTAATTTACCTTGTGTCAGACTAGGGAAGAATAGATAGCAAAAAAAAAGTCATAAGTATTAAGATGACATCCATTGTTCTAGTTCTGAGATGCAACAATGCAGAGACAGCGTTGAGCCATAGTTGCGTCTCAGCACTCAAACAACTGGCGTTGTTGTATGCCTTGCCAGTTTTTTGCCCTGTCAGAGGGCTCCCATCTTTGCTGCCTACCAAACCCTCATTTGGTTTCAGGTGATATCCTATTTATATACTGATTACAACATCTCGGTCCCTTCCTAATTATTAGGCACGCGTTTGGTGATTGTTGCTTGATTCTGAAAAGAAAGTTGGTGGAATCAAGTTTAGCCATCATAACGACTTTCGAAGACTCGTTTGATCTGTCTGACGGTAGCGGCAACCAAACTTCGAACATTTAACATTCCACTTTAGTGGGCGATAATGAATACTGTGGTAATACACTATCTAAGCTTACTTTCTGAGCTTACCATATAAGTTCAGGAAATAGGTTTTGCATAAATAAATTAAACTAACTAATTAAACAACAAAGAATATGGATGGGATCTCTCGCCCTACTATCCAGGGTTGATAGATCTCAGCACTCAATTCAGTATAGCCCATAGTTAGAGTTCAAAACACCATTGTTACAAAACACCATTGTTGCGATTGTTAACCGAGGACTGAGAAGTTGAAATCTAGTTCCCGTCATTCCAGGAGACAACCACTATATTTGTAGGTTGTTGATTTATCCAGCTTGCTGTACATAAAGTTTATAGCTTTTTAGATGTGTAAAACTGTTTATTCGTGGGTTGAATCTGTCGTTTGCCAGGTTTTTTTTTAAACCAGTGCCGTTGTCCTTGTGTCTAACCACATAACAGTAGCAACTAAAGCAGGAATTTAGCTGGGGTAAATCTGTGTAGCGAATCAGACTTGAGATATTCAACAAACTGTTAAGACAATCAAATAATTTGACTATACGAGACCAAGCCAATAAGTATAGTTTGTACGTGAAATGAGAAAAATTCGTTTTACTTATCATTGGGAAACTATTAAGATAGCATAGTGAAGACATAATTTGTCATGGACTTAAAAACTATTTGCTTACATCATGGACTTATATTCTATCACACTCCTTGCTTATATGCAATAAACTATTTGCGTACAACTATTTGCATTAAACTGTCACTACTACTGTTTACAATTAACTGTTACATACTGTTACTATTGCAATAAACTGTTACTACTATTACTATTGCAATATACTGTTATTAATGTTACTATATGGACAAACAGTTTACTGAAAATTGCAACAGTTTATTGCAAACTGTTGCAATTTTCAGTAAACTGTTTGTCCATATGCAATAAACTATAACAGATTACGCGTGTCGCAAGTCTTTGTCCTATCCCTCGAAATAATAGGAACTTTATTATATCCCACAGTCCAGATGGCTTAATTTTGTATCGTCGTTATGTTAGCAAACGTGTGTCTCTGCCTTGTTCCGTTCGTCCTGTGTCTGCCAATAAACGTGCATGGTCCATTTTGCCTTGGTCCATGGCCTCATTCTGCTTTATTGGTGGTGTTTTACAGACGGAGGTGCCTAACAACGCTGAGCACCCCCAGGCTAAAGACCAAGCTGCTGACGCTGCTGTAAGTCTTTTAAACATTTTTTTTGTTTATTCGTTTCTTAACGTCGTATCCTCAACTGCATGATTCTTGCATCCAAACTATTTTGTAAGCATGTATCAGTGCTGGTAGTGATCTATACTGATTTAATACCTAATAACTAAAGTGCCGCACCGAATCGGGCTGTGATTTTGTGATCCAAAGTGGCCATGTTCAAAAGTTGCCAACCCACTTCGGTGTGGGACAGCATCACATGCTTTATTAGGTGGGAAATCCATGGTGTTAAGCCTGGGAGCCATGCGGACAGACGGAGGAAATGAGAATGGTCAAAATGATTTTATGGATTATAGTGTGAGCAGTAAAGTGGAGCAAATAAATCCTTTTTTTAAATTTCAAATCGTAATAGATGCAGAAAAGTTGGTCTTTGATCTCCTAATCACTATTCCCAAAAGAAAAAAAGTCTGACAATTTTGTAGAGGTGCCCATGGGCATTAAGTTTACCATTATAGGTCAATGGGGAAAAATCGCTAATTCTGAAAAAAATATTTTTGGCTAGTTTAAATACATCTTTTTGCGTTATCTCATTTTGTACGCTCAGAAACCACTACATGAAGACAAAATCGGAAACAATTTTTTTTCTTCCAGAAAATAATGCCAATTCTGGCTTCTTTTATTTGTTTCTGAGAGTACCAAATGAGTAAATGAGGTAATGTAAAAAGCTATAGTTTAAACTAGCCAAAAATCATTTTTTGCGGAATTGGCGATTTTTTTCCATTGGCGTATAATGTTAAATTTTAGTCCAGGTGGGCCCCTGTAAAATTTTTTTTAGATTTTTTTTACCTTTTGGTATAATGATTAGGAAGTCGAAGACCAATTTTTCCGCGCTGTTACGATTTGAAATTTAAGAAAAGGATTTTTTTTATCCAGCCAAAAGTTTGCAAAGATTTTCAAAGGCCACGGGGAAATCCTTGGATAGGGTGTTATGGTTCAGTATAGACTGCTGTTCTCTGGAGGCGGCTGAAACAGTGGTGCTTATCGGGAATGGAGAAGTGTTTGGTTCAAGTTTAAGACGAAGGCCTTTAATACGCAAAATAGTGCGGCTTGCAGTTCATATATAGTAATTCACATTACAAGCCAAGCCATAGCACCAAGTTGGCGCTCCATAACTTTAGACCAATAGCTGCTGGAGAGCCATCTTCAGGTTAGGTCAGGAACCATATGCTACAGGGTTCACACAGACCTGGAGAGTCAGGATGTGAAACATCAGGGAACTTGTAAGTTAAAACTTTTTATATATATTTTTAAACGATTTTTTGAAGGTCTGTTTGCACGCAGGCATTATGTTTTTCTACTTCTTTAAAATTGAGTCTTTATAAAAAGCGCCAGGAGCGCAATTGAAAACGAATTCAATCAGACGTAAGTGACACCATATTCAACCGTGCTTGTGAGACCGCTTGGGCTGCTTCTGCTTAATGAAGGCTCGTTTACATAAGCACTCGCCTTTACATTCTTGCAGTTAGAAGCTAGAAATTATCTGAAATTCCAACATGGTGGCGGTGTTGGCTCTGCCGGCTTGCAACGGAAACCGTCAAGAATGCGAGTTCAGGAGAAACTGGGAGAATTGTTTCGAAAGGAGGAATTCTCTCTTATTGTCACTGATTTTGAAAAATCAAGCATATACTCAAAAGTTGTCAGATTTAACTAATCCATGTAGCGGTTTTATCATGGCAACAACACCTTTGCAATCGCGATTAAATTCTAGCTGTGGCAATGCAAAGGCTAGTCTATGCATAAACATGACCTAGAGTGGATTCCCAAATTTGCGCGTTATCTCATATATGTTTATGGTGTTGTCATGGGACATTATCCCGGAGCCTCACGCGACCCGACGATGAGACCCTGGTACGTAAAGGTTCAGTTTTCGCAGGGAGTAAATGACGTTTCTATCATACATCGTGTAATTTGGTGGGACGTGTTAACTAGGATAAATTATTGTAGGTGTTAACAGTAACGATATTTCTTTCAGCACCTGAAAAATGGTTAGAAAAACGACCATTTTCAACCAACAATTACTAATGTGCTGAAATTATCGCAGATGATTACGTTATACTTTGTTGTGAAAAAAATCGCATATTAATTATTCACTAAACATGGCTAGCAAATTATTAAACTCCATTCATTCGAATGCTATTTGGCTGTTTTGGACAGGGATATCTAGTCAGGGAAAATCAGGGCTACGGATTTCAAAAATTTTGTGGAAACCCTGTACTAAATAATTATTACAGTATACATAGGGCGTGGAACTGCGTCATTGCAATACATAGATGGTGGCAATCTCATTGCCTTTTACTTTGTTTGGTTAATCTCGTAGGTCCATTGTTATGGACGGAAAAGTGTTATTATCCACTGCATCCTAACTGTGGAAAATGACGTGGCTTGCCCGCTTACTTATTGATACTCGGTGACCCTCCTCTTACTCGACTTTTCATGCTGGTTAATGTTGATGGTCACAGTCGTCCACGTGAGTGGCAAAAGGTAATTCAAAGGTTGTCTTGGCCAGGGATAGCCAGTCAGGGAAAGTCAGGGATATGGATTTCAAAATTCTGTGGAAACCCTGTACTAAATAATTATTACAGATAAACATATACGTAGGGCGTGGAACTGCGTCATCACAGTACAATGGAACACACTGGCAGTCACATTGCCTTCAACCTTGCTTGGTTAATCACGTAGGTCCATTGTCATAAACTGAAAAGTGCTATTATCCTCTGCATCATAACCGTGGATAGTGGCTTGGCCACTGTGTCATTGACACCCTGTGGCCCCCTTCTTACTGGACTTTTCATGGTGGTCAATGTCGATGGTCACAGTCGTCCACGTGAGTGGCAAAAGGTAGTTGAGCGTGTTAATATCTTCGAACCTCGTAAGGGGTTGGTTACTTGGAACATAAAATACTCAACCGCCCTTTACTACTTCATGGAGGCCCTGGATTATTATTCGTTTAGACCTTGAGAAAGACCAATACTACTTTCAGTCCAACTGTGCTTTATTCTACTTCTGACATCTAACTTCTTCCCGTCGTGTATTGTGGCCAAGTAATCCAACTTTTCACTCTTTCCTTACTCTCTCCTTCATCTTGAAATAACTTGGCGAATTGTACTGGTGTTAGCCGTGAATCGCTCACTGCTGGAGACGGGAAGCGAGAAAGTCAACAGAGTAAAGTACTTTTAACCGATTAAGTTGATCCCGGATATCGTCATCTTTCATGAATACATACTGGCCTTTACACTGGTGATCACGCTTGTCAATTTGTCCACTCTGTAGACAGTACGTTTGAAATGAAGAAGGCAACGTGATCACGATTACCGTGCGGTTGCCTTGGCTGGTGAACTCGTTGGTATTACATGAGCTTCTTTGTTACGTCTCGGAACTAAGGTAGCATTTTCCGTAAGGTCATTTAACTGGGTAGTCTATTACGGCGTTGGGATGCTTCTGGTTGCTGGTAGCACTGTTTGTGCAGCAGTTTGTGCTTCTATGTCAGTAGCCATAACAACCCAAGCACCTGGGTCCTTTGCGTAGGTAGTCCTCTGGTCGTACTTGCTGACTTTTGCGGAAAACGTGGTGGGAGTCCTAACAAAAAGCCCAGTAACAGCCACTGGGGTTAGGCTGGTTAGACGTGGTGTTCATAACAGATGGTCGGTTGCCTAAGACAGTTCGTGCTTGTTGTTAGTAGAGGTAGGGATCGAAATGTACGTTGTGCAACAATTGGCATATTCCAGTAGGTCGTTTTGGGAATCGTTGACTGGCTAATAACCTAGGTGACACGTATACTGAGCAAAGAAGTTGTGTTCAAGGGAGAGAGGAAGGGTTGAGCTTCTAGCTGTGTGTGGGTGATCCTGTCCCATAGTTCTCATTGGAGCAAATCAAGAGTTACGGCTCGGACCCCCTTAGGAGTACTTCTCTTGTCATTAACAGAGCGTGTTGAGAGATGCCACGGGGCAGCCACACACAAGCCTCTGTCAGCTGATACCCACTAGCCAGTCGCCAATATCAGGCTGAGAATCAATAAAGTTCTGTTCGTTCCGCCTACAATAGGCCCAAAACCTGTTTCCTAGTTATAAAATCGCAGAAAACCCTACACGACGTATTGACCTATAAATATGTGCAAATACGTAAGAAAGGTATCATCTTTATGACTAATCGTGAAACAATCCTATCCAGTAGTTTCTAGCAATCCTGAAATACCCAGGATTGTTGGTAACCAATGCGGTATTGGCTGGCTCGGGAGTAAGGGGATCCCCAGGGAGGCCCACTCCCGTGGAGAGGGGTGTCCTGTAGAGCAAAAGAAAAGTGCACAAAATGCACGCACAGTGCATACAATCCGGGGGGCAGCAAATAGAAAAAAAATGGAGAAAGGGGAACTTCATTTCTGAGGAAGCCCAACCCCTCCTAATCCAATCCTTCCAGAAACCGATTAAAAATGCCATTTTGTTTTATCTTAACAATTTTGTTTCTTTGAGTAGTCTGCAAGTAGATGAAGCTTTATAATACAAGTTTTCGACCAATCAGAAGCCTCGTAACATGAACGTACACATAAGGAGAGATTGACCAATTACATCTAGTGTTGTTCTAGTTTGCTACGCATGCTAGTGGCTTGCAGCCCAATACCGTAGTGGCTACGAGGCTAGCATCTGGAGCTGTTCGTTGAATTGGCTGCTAGGGACACTAGATATACGCGGTGGTAAAAACAATGTTTAAGCCAAGCAACAAGAGCGTGTTTCTTGGACCTTTTTGGGTATTTGGTGGCACTTGGTGCATAAGGGATTGGACAAAACAACGTTTTTAGGCCTAAGAAAACTGCTCTCATAGCTTCTGCTTGGCTAAAGATGCCGTTTTTTAAAATTTACCTCCATTTGTATCTAGTGCCCCCTTGCAACTAGCTGAGCAATCCAAAGACAGAGCGACTACAGAAGATGGTTCATGCCCGAGTTCCGGTATTATTGTTTTTCGAAGAATATACTGAGCGCACCGTGTTATGACTTCACAGGGCCCATTTCCGCCAAAGTAGCCAGGACAGCAAATCGGAGTACTGCAAGGAAGTGAAGTGAAGTTTATTGTTCGCTGGTGAATACAAATTATGCAATAGATATGGTAGCTGTCAGGGAGATACTAACATTCAATCTGAATAAATTTTAAAATGCGTGAGTATACAAATATACAAGTAAAATATAGAAAACCCGTTTGGAACAAAAGTCCTACTGGGTGAAACACTCGTGTGCAGGGCAGCTGGGAAAAAAGGGGAGAAACCTCGGTTATGATAATACAATAATTATTTTTAATGAAGGCACCTATTTCAAGACTTTGGTAAGACTTACCACATCGTCCATGCCAAGCAGCCATGATCGGAGATCTTTGCCAAGTCTGTGCACACTAACGTCTTTCTTATGTTCTGTGGTAGTTGGTTATTTATTTTTGGAGCAATGTATGTAAAATATTTATGAGCAGCTTCCGTATTAGTCTTGGGGCACAATCATCTTATGATCACTTATAGCACGAGTAAAATAACAGCTACCAACTGGATGACGTAATGATACTTTATGGTAATAGCAAATAATATATACAGTAAATATATACAGACTTCAGTGGGAGAAAATTTAATTCTCGGAAGAGTGGCATTGAGGGAGACCTAATTTTCCAAAAAGCCAGAGATTGCAAATCACTTTTTGCATTTTGAGCAGAGGTTGCAAATTCGTGACTAGTGGATTTACAAACAACGGATTTAAAAAAATAAAAGCTCTATGTTTACGTTGTTAGCCGACGAAAAAAAGTATTTACTTCAGTAAAAAAGCAAACTATAATATACGGATATTCACCTTTTATTTATGAGTTTCCGTTTATAGAGTTTCCGTTTCTGCAAAGGAGTTTCCGTTTCCGTTTTTTTATCTGAAAGACTTGACTAGATTTGCGCACAGAAGGGTCTACCAAAAATCCCCCCCCCCACCTCTCTCCCTCCCGAATGACACCTGAGCTTCGATGAATTAAAGGCTTTTCTCTCTTTGGCTGAGAATTATTGAACTGCAATAAAGCAACACCATACCCCATTTCATGTCTCGTGTAAAGAGGCCTTTAATGTTACTGGTTATTATGTTGTCAGTCTTCGAACAACTGCTATTGCTACGTTATCTGCCGCCTCCATGTTTAAGGACGCCCTCCAACGCGATTTGCATGGCATAGACTGTTATGTTGAGGGATGGAAGCTGGTCAAACAAATGCTTAAGTGCATTTGGGCGTCTTTTTATGAAGCGCTCGCCTACACAAACAGACCCACGGAAAAAGGAAGAGAAAAAGAAGAACGCCAAGTGTGTGTCTATTTATGGATTTCCTCAAAAGTGGAAAATTGTCGTTGGATGCTGCATCATTCTATTTTGAATGCCAGGGTGGACGAGAGTAGTGCGAGCGCTGTCATCCATCGATCATTTTTACTTTTTTTTCCCATTATTTTTTACTCCTGCTTTTTTTTCCATCACGCTTGGAGTACTGACGTTCACTACTTAGGTTCCCTCGCTTCCAGACTCGACCCCAACACAGAAAAGTCGAAAATAGATCTTTTTCGAATGAATCTTTAGTGCATGAATCTTCCCTAATTCAATAACGTGAAGAACATTGTCCCTCGTAAATGATGCACGTGAAGGACAATATTTAATACTAGCTGAAGGATGGAGGTATGGCTTGGTCGCTCATGTGTATGTCCATGTTACACCGAACTAAGTTTCTTCAATCACATTTTTGTGCACCTGGCCAACAAACGCTGGTTTTCGTTCGCTTACTCAATCAGCGCATCCCCGTTCAGTTGCTCTTCGTAAAAATTACTTGTTTATTGAAAAACGTAAATTCAATATTTCTATAACCAAATTTAACATGCGAAGGTGATGTGAACATAATCACTAAGTTATAGCTGCCTAATGTTATCTAAACCTCCTTCCTGTCTTAAACTAAGAGCCATTTTCGCAACTTCGATGGGATTCAAACTCACACTCTTTAAATTAGTAGGCTGGCGCCCCAACCATTAAGATGTACTGAATTGATGGAATACTACAAGTTTAAAACTTAAAATAAAATGATATGACTGGGGGGGCGGGCCGCCGCCCCCGCCCGTCCCTCCTCCCTATTCCTTTCTTTTTTTCAATTTGGGTTGTTTTTATCCAGTCCAAAGACACATTTGAGCATGAAATTAGTTGTATCTGGTTCTGCCAGTAGTTTCAAAGGGTTTTAGCGAGCATTTACCGCTACCAGTTTTCTGCAAATCTTCAATAGGTTGATTTTTAATACTAAAAATAGCGTTTGCTGCTTCACCTAACAATAGTGTTTTGTGTTTTACGTGAAGCATTGTTTTGTCTGTTAAAGCATTGTCTCCTCATTGTTTAGTTTACATTGCTGTCATAGTGGTCTTCACCGCTGTCCTCGTTGATGATCAACGTTGCGGAATATGAGTTTCATAAATATCGATCACCTATAGACTGATAATTTCTTTCTTAATTTCTTACGCAATGCAGTCTAACAGTCTCATAAACCCAAATTCGCTTTTCTTTTTTTTAATTTTAACACGAGCCTCAACTTGTGTTCGAAATCCTGCAACTCTGGAAGAAACATTAACAGCAATTTTCAGACGCCATCACAAATTATGAGACAAAAATTGAAAACGACTTTTCTGCCCTCGTCGAGAACTTGCAATTCTCGGTGTTTTTTACAAACAAAAAAGTTAATTTCGTGATTTGTTTTGCTAGAAATTGTCATTCGGGTAGTACAGTATTTCCGTGGGACAATGTTGCCTATACCCTGTTAACTTAGACACGGGTAACCGCGAGTACTGGGGCGTCAGATTCGATAGACGTCTTGGTTCCGGCTGTACATCTCTGGCTTCTTACAGACCGGGGTTCGATCCTGGTGAAGGGAAGTGTACATGTACGGGTTTTTCTTCGGTTGTTTCCTGCCCGTTGCACGAGGGTGTCCTCTGGGTACTCCAGCTTCCTCCCTCATGCGGCAAAAGCAACCGCCTTTCCCCTTGCTTGCAAAAGGAAAGACCAGGTCTGATTCAAAGTGCGATCACGTGTTATCACGGGCGGCCAGGTCTATTTTCTATTGGGTAAATGGTTAACTGCTTTCTGTGCGTAGCTGTTAAGTGGCAATTTATCAATGACAGGGAAATATTCTATCATTCCAAAAGATATTTTCCTTCAGGATTAAGATAGTTATGGGAAAGAATAACTAGATTCCAAATTTATTCTTGCTCGAATATTTTTTCCGATAAATAAAATTTGTACATTTTCGAAATCGAGGATGTGCCCTGTTCCCAGTCTAAAAGGCGAAGCTCCTATAGCCAATCAATGCTGGACCAGTGAATTAGATTCGACGTGATGTTTAAAATTGGATTTATACGAGGAGATTCTCTCCTTTAGCTTCTGCATACTGTTCCCAACGTAGGTTGCAGTATAAGTGTCACTGCTGTAGAGATTGTGAAAACGGTATTTTGTTCATAAGATAACTTTACTTACTATTGCGTGTAGACATTGTTAGATTTTTCAGGTTTGGGTAACTTTTCGATACTAGTGTGATATCATGCGTTGGAAGTCTTCTTCTCAGGATTTTAGAAATGCCCTGAAAGTATGGGAGGCTAGATAGCGTTCTTTTTTTTTGGGGGGGGGGGGGGGGCGCCCCCCCCCCCGCGATCCTCCTCAAAACTTTTGTAATGAGTGTATCAATGTAACATGGTGTACCCATTTTCCACGTACGTCTGCACTGCAGACAAATTCAACCTCTGTAGGGTCGCTAGTGTGAGCAACTATGCACTTAATTTCATTGTAATGTGTGTCAACATACGAGTCAAAATGTAATGTTCTGGTGGATTGCATACTTGTACGGAAATGTGCGAATTCAATAATGATAATAATATTATAATAATGATATTTACCACAACAAGTGGAAGGTTGCCGGAAGGGTTGTGAGCCACTAATACCGGTCCTCGGTGATAGATTTAGAAATCATAAATGGGGTGCCAAAAACTAGGACGGTCGCTTGAGACAAGGGTCGTTTTTAATAGCATTCTACGAAATCCACTCTCAGTCTTTATACAGACAGTAGCAGAGCTTAGGGCATTCCAAATTGGGACCAGGCGAACCGCAAAAAAATTGTTTGGCAGTCGAGGCAGCAGCTTCCAGGCATGACACCTGGTGCAATAATGGCTAGGTACAAAATCAAAAAAAATGGAAGATAAACATTTATTAATCCATGCAGAATTTTGTAAGTCGGTATTAAATCAAACCGAAGTCGGCGCAATTCAAGCAGTTCGAGACCGGCTCTGGATAGACGTTCAATATGGCTTAGGTCGCGGAAACCCGGAAGGCGCTTTGTGAACCTGTGTTGGACCGACTCTACCAGATCAATATCACGAGCAAGGTTAGGCGACCATACAGGTGTCGCATATGCAAGAAGGGAGCGAACAAACACCTTGAAAGCCCAGATCTTGGTTGAAGTGTTTTCAGACGTGAAACATGTATTTACAACTGCCAACTGGGGATAAGCCGAGGCAACAACCATCCGACAATGCAGAGACACCTTAAGGTCCTTGGCAAATCAGACCCCAAGGTCCATAATTTCAGCAGCAACAGGTGTCAGGCAACACCGCCCAAGGAATGTGGTGATTCCATATTCAACTTTATTTTGCAAGTTCCTAATAACAGTTACATCAAGGAACGGAATAGCACCATCCTTCGTAGCCTCCATGGTGAAGGTAAGTGGTGGCGCCGTCCCATTCAGGAACTTAACAGCATCTGTCTTTAACCAAGTGGGAATCAAAGAAAGTCTGTCCTCAATACACCGCTTGTAGTATTCTATTTGTGGAAACGTTGCAAGAATTTCTTATCAATAGAATTAAGGACAATGCCGCAGAAGGCAGAAGGAATTTTGTTTCCACCTCCTGTTTTGCCGCTTTTGAGTGGAAATGTGAGAGATTTTTTATGTTTTCTTTTAAGCAGCAAGTATGTTGCCATTTGTGGACTAATTGGCGTTATAAAAAATGTGCTTAGTCCTTCAAGTCCTTGACTTCAAGTGCTTGACTTATCCCGTCATGTGCGTAGCGTTTCAAGTGTGTTTTTTATAAATTCTACTAATTCTACATAATTTTTTACTCTCTGTGACTATTTGACTTGGTTTTTAGCCACGAAATTGGAGTTTGGAGACGGAAGGTGTACTTTTCGAAACGTCGCTGTCTTGTGTAGCGCACGGTATTGACTTTATTTTAAGCAAACTTGTGTTGTGCTCTATGTATTGTGTGTCATTGTTGCAGCATCAAGGGAGCAAACCAGTCTGCAACAATGCCAAAAAAGGCACTGATCCATTGTTGGCTCAAGACTGCATTAAAATGATCAAATCCGGCCAGAAGGTGCCATGTAATGGTTATTGGCATACTTTTGCAATAATGGTCCCTCTATACGAGATTTATTCTGATAGTTTTGTTCTTCCGAGGCTTAGCCGAGGTATAAGCCGAGGCGTTAAGAGCTGAGGATGCTAAACTATGGCTGTAACTATTACTCACAATCGTCTTTTACTTCATACAGATGTACAGTTCTCCTCTAGCTAAATTGCCCCTGCGTAGAATGGAAGCTGTAACTAGATGATTTAACGATTTCTGACCTCAAAGCAGTTAAGGGGGTGGGCCATAGATTTGCCAAGGCTGTTAATAAGCTATTTACACTGATATCTCCAATTAAAGTCCATCAGCTGCAGCAATGAAATGCAACCAAGCCCGCCTGAGATAGAAGCTCCACGGTCTTGCTGTTTCCTTTCGTAGGTGGAACATATGGTTTTACGGGTTGCTATCTAACAGTACTGGCAATCTCCCTCTCCTTCTGACGGCGTGCACTGCTACCCACGCTCTAGGGTTAATGCAGTCGTCAGCTCGTCTTCTCTCTTGGGGAAAAAAAGGCTTCTTGCCGCTCCCTTATTCTTTCCGTTTATTTTCCCATCGCCTCCTGGCGTCTTTGCATTGCAAAGTGACGCATTTTCCATTAAAAAACATAATCTCTGGTTGGGCGTCTTTTGTGGAAGTAATGGCACTCTTTTAAGTCCTGTCGACCGCACATCCCTTCAATGCAAAGCCACACCGGAAGTGGGGCAATGTGGGAGCGCTGTCCTTAAATCCGCCTTATTAACGTCGGCTAGACTTTTTGTTAAGTATATTTCTATCGGGCATGCCAAACAACAAGAAGCTGGATATCTAGAACATGGCAGTCTGTAATCCAGCTGCAGGCTCGCCTGGGTTTTGTGTAGTTTTCAAAATTTATAAGAAGCTTAAGAGATTGTAGCAGGGAAAATTGATTATTAAATTTTGAAAATGTAAACGTGTGGATTATGTAGGGGTTTATGATTTGATTCATTTTTATTTTCTGTTTTTCGTAAATTACCGGAAGTGTTATGAATACTTTCTCAAACTATGGAACCAATCAATTTACTGTATGATTTAGTTCGTGTTTTCGAAGCTATAGAGATCAGCCTATACACGTATTGCTATTTCGTCGCAATTTTGCCAAAATTAGGACGCATTCATGTACATTTGAGTTTGATGGTGACATTCCACATTTCCAATCCACGTAGCGAGAGTGGCATAATGTAACGGGATATGGTGTGTATTTTGTCGGTTTTTGGAATAATTCGTATTGCGAAGTTGATGTTCGTGGGCGAACTATTGCGAATGCATTTGCTAAGGATGCTTTCATTGATCAAGAAGGAAAGTTAGAGGTTGAGAGGCCATCAGACACCACCCTACTTGTAACCACTCTGTCTCCGCATTTATGACTGTAGGATTTTAATTAGGGAAGCAGATTTTTTTTTAATTGATCCTTCTTGTCTAATGGGGGTGTGCTTGTTAAGTATCCGAGATCCAGAAACAAACACATGAAATCACTGTTGTAGAAAACGAACAAATAACCAAATTGTTCAGAGCTTCACTTCATGGCAATAAAATACATAATAATAATTATACTAATTAGTAATCAACTTTACTGTAAACAAATTCGTGGAAGTTTAGAAAACTTGTATGAGCATACAATAAAAGGACACAAAATAAGTAATACACATAATACAGACAATTGATTCGATTTTAACGTACAGGTTCTAAAAACAATAACACATTTCAAATTATTTCATTTAGCAAAAATTCCTTAAATTCAATTTCAATTCATTTTTATTATTAAAAACCAATAATTCATTAGAATTCTATTAAATATTGCCGGTGTGTAGTAATTTCTTCTTCTTACACCATATTTATTATACCACTTTGGAACATTAAATCTGTAATAAAAATAATAGTAATAATAATCGTTTTCCAAAGGATGATTTCAAGTTCATTTCGAACTTGTGGAAATCCGAGAATTAGCGGAATGGGTTTCATTCAGAACGGTAAAACGTGAAACTGAGATCATGTCCCTGATTTCGCAGTGGCCAATATGCACAAAGGAACTAGTGAATATTTGCCACTACAATAAAATCTAGAGTGTTTGTCTGTTCAATCTATTTTCTTATTTTTCCGTAGCATCATCCTTTTGTATACGTGAGTCTTTAATCTACTTTTTCACGCATCTGGTCACCATAAAGTCAAAAAAAAATTTCTAATCACTTTATAATTGACGTAGAAAAGCCGAATTATTTTTTAATTAGCTTTGGTAAACACCGACAGTTGATACTTGTAAAGTTTGGTTTCTTTCATCAGGCAAGACTGGCGAACTCCAGGGAAATCACTATGTACGTGCACTAAGCCTTTCTAAAGCCAACAGCAAATCCTTCCACTGATGCGACTTGATCGCACTACGAACTGGACGTAAGCTCAGAGTTTAGGGAAAATGAATGCTGGGCCAAGACCAAGGTTGTGCAATCAAGATTTGTCTGTTTCCTAAAGTCGAGTTGCTAAATTACTCAAGAGTTAGCGTTAGAAAATTTAACTGTGCAAATGTGAGCAATGACTGATGCAGCTTTAGATAATTTTCTATAGGAGGATGGAACGATGGCGACGTTAAAGATGGCGTCCTTAAAGCTGACAACAGTTTTTACGTTCTTAATTGATTGCATTGTGAATAGTTGTGGGGGGGAAAGTGTACGTGGGAATTGGAAATTAATTCACATCAAGTGAGATAAGTGCCAAGAACCAATGAACTCGGAATCACTCGTGTAGTTCCAATGCCAGTCCGTACCACTGATAGTGATTGTGAGACGGCTTCGTTTAAAATTAAACACAATATAAACAAACGTCCAATGTAGGGTAACGTGTTGTATTTAATATAAATACAAACTGTTACTTTAACTTGGGTTTTTTGCAAATATTTATTATGTTGAGATGAGTTGAGTTTATTATTAATATTTAGAAGCATGTACAAGGGCAATCATATAAGTGACAAACCCACACCCCACAAGAGCAGATGCCCACTTTGGTGTGGGTTGGGGCCGCACAAACATGTAAATCAAACAAACGCAAAGGAAATATATTTATCACCCAGTTTCGATGATCTCAGTTCTATACAACAGTGCTTGTAACAATGCAACAAGCCTGATTCCATCATCCCAGGCTTGGAGTACTGAGATTTACATCCCAGTCCTCTAGGACTGAGATCGACAATGTGCACGCGCACAACAAAGAACGAATCGTGCTGACGTTCTTATGCTCAGAAAGCTTGGCAATGTGACTGTGCGTGCAACAATGTTTACACCAAAAAAACTGCACTATTATTGCACGTTATTATGTATCTCCATTTGACTTTCTTTTGGTATTGTAATTTTGAAACAGCACTTAAGCTGGATGTGGTGAATCATCACACCACATCTCGGTAAAGAGCAAGGGGATAGGGGAGGGGGGGGGGGATTTAGATATAGCTTAAGTTCTTAGAAAACGAGAGTACCTAGTTCCATGTCTTAAGTTCGAAGAATATTTTCGACTTTCCTCTTAGAGCACACATTCAGGGAATTCTTGTTGCTATTAAGTGTAAAGGTTTTCAGGAAATCCGTTCGCGTCAAATGCGAGGTAGATGCTAGAGCAAGAAATCCTATTCATAATTTAACCTTGATCTCGCTACCAGTTACTATATTGGATTGGATTTAGCTTTAAGTACTTGGGGAAATGAACTTCTTAGGTTTCCCCTAGACCGATTAGAGGATCACTTTATTCAAGGCTCTGTTTGTGTGTTGACAATGACATAACTCTCTATCTTCTTTTCACAGTTATTCAGTATAACCAGGCTGCAGTAGCACTGTTTCTTTCATCGATAGTGTCGAGTGCAAGAGTGGTAATCGATACTTTTTTTTGGAGCATGAAAGTTTTTGATTCCATTAAACTCGTGAGTGCTTTTCTTGGCTAATTATTAAGATCGCGAGCCACGAAGCGCCGAGGCAGCTTATTTCCAACGTGAACTCGGGCGAGTTTAAGAGAGCAGAAACTTGCATTTTCCAAAAAAAGGATCGATAACTATCTGCTGCAGGAGTGTTATTTAATCGGGCTATCTGGAGTGTTATTTAATCGGACTATCTGGAGTGTTATTTAATCGGACTATCTGGAGTGTTATTTAATCGGACTATTTGGAGTGTTATTTAATCGGACTATCTAGAGTGTTATTTAATCGGACTATCTGGAGTGTTATTTAATCGGACTATCTGGAGTGTTATTTAATCGGACTATCTGGAGTGTTATTTAATCGGACTATCTGGAGTTTTATTTAATCGGACTATCTTGAGAGACTAAATACGGATGCAAACCTATTTCCGTTGCCTTTTGGATTATGT
>JAHWFP010216218.1:51716-68578 GCA_023313725.1 Lithobius niger | reverse complement strand
ATCATCCAAATTTTATCCGCGTACATTTTAACAAGTAAAGTGAAATTTCAATCATATAACCCCCTTTTTTACGGCACACTTGACGTTTTTGTTAGTAATATATACTGTGATTACAAACAAAACGTCACTTTTCTCCATTGTACATTAGCTTAATAAAGTGAAACTTCAACCATAACCCTAAGTTCTACTTTACTTGTTAAAATGTACACGGATAAAAATTGATAACTTTTAATTGAAATAAGTAAATGTACAATGGAGAAAACTGCATCATTCTGTTTAAGTGCTGTTGTGCTTTATGTTTTTACATATATGATTCGTAAAGCACAACAACACTTAAACAGGTGCAATTTTCTCAACTGTACATTTGTTTATTTCAATTAAAAATCATCAATTTTTATCCGTGTACATTTTAACAAATAAAGTGAAACTTCAATCATATAACCCTTTTTTTTACGGCACACTTGCCGTTTTCGTTTGTAATCCGTGTACCTTTTTGGAGCTTGATTTGCCCAATCAAGCTCCTATACGCTAGCAAGCGAGGTCGGCATGGTATGACTCCTCCTAATCACCCGAAGACCGCTTTTCCTAATAAATTGGGCTGCGCATGCGCCGACTCTGACTTCACGTATTTGTGATCTCTGAAATCAAAATGGCTGTCTTTCTCGATCCGACGAATCGACGCAACTATAACGCAACTCTGGACTAACAAACGAGTGAATACTTATTATGAAACGTAAGTGGGACTGTCCCGAATGTAAAAATTGTATTAGAGCTTATTATGCTACAATCGGCAATGTGGAATTTACGTTAGAGTAGATAGCTACTGGAAGGAACGATTGCGATCCTATGCGCAAGGCCAGCTGAGATAATAGCTCCTTTATGGCTCAACTCTTATATCAGCTGGCCTACCTCTCGGCCTTGTCGCTGGTTAGCTTTTTTTGGCACGTCGCCGGCAATAATTCTGCCTATGTTTTTAACAATTCCAGCACGAAGTGTCGTTGAAAATTTGAAATAGGTGTAAAACTACCCATCAGAGACCACAGCCGTAAGTTACATTTATTTTTAACAACAATAAAAATTCCTAAACATTGTGATCATTCTGACTAACACAGGGCCTCGTCACAAAATAAGTGTAGGACAGCGTTTTTTGTGGTTGTTGTATTGTGTTTTTTTTCCCCCTCCCGCCAAGTAAAACTTGGGTGCCGGTAACAGACACTGCGTCTGCATACCGTTATTTAAACCCCAAAAAACCAAAAACTTTAGCATACATAAGTCTAAACTAATTACCCTTCCTCCCGCCATACAAAAAATCTTACCGGGGGGGGGGGGGGCCGGGGGCGTTTGCGGGAACGAATTCCATTTAGCCGAAAATTGGTACACAACCCCTTTACGTCATACTAATCAACATACTAAAACTCCCCAACATTCCGAGTTGAGCTTTAGCTGCCGTATTGGAAAAACGGCCAAAAGTCACTTCCGGTTTACGGTTTTTGTCCATTATCTCGTCTCCCAATGACTTTACGGCAATAATGCATAGGACCAAAGTTGTAGAGCATAAAATATCCGAAAAAAATTATATACGGTTAAAATTTCCAAAAACCTATAGTTTTACGAGAAATCAATGGTTTAATTATACACAGCTCTACTCTCATGTTAGCGTTTTTCTGTCATCAAAGTTTTAAATTGTACACAGCGACGTAAGAATCGGCTTTACGTTAATATATGCCGAAATAGGAATTGAAGAAGATAAATAAACCTAACGAATGCCGCAAATCGCATGCGTTTATCTTAAATAGTTGGCAAGTTACCACGATTTCTGTTATTTGTTGCCTATACAATTACTTTTATAACTTTTTTTTTTTTTGGGGGGGGGGCAGTTGTTTTACAAAGCATTAAATTTGTATTACCGTTATGGATGGGCCATGACCCGTCTCCAGTGGTCAAATTTTGAAAAATGGGGTCGCGGTTTATAAAGTTTGAGAAACACTGCTATAATCTATCAAATGGTTCATGAGAAAGTTAGCCACGCCTTGCCAGGTACACCTGACAATTATTTTGTAAACCGTCTCTGAACAGAATCCATATATACTGACATGGTTAGGTCAGGACTGAGTTAGGGCTCGTTTAATCAACGACAGTTTTCTCGCTCACTAGCTTTTACTTGATCAATACTAAATCTGATGGCTGATTCTCGCCTTTACCGAATTATGAAGCTTTCGAGTTGTCTATGCGTATTAGTAACCATGGCAACGATCCAGATGCAAATCTTCTCCTCGTGCCTCGTGACACGGCGTACGATGTTTGCAACATTTGAGCGTCGGCATTCGATGGTTTGTCTTCGATTCGATAGCCACGAAATGGATGCCATGTTGGATTTTGA
Source organism: Lithobius niger (assembly GCA_023313725.1). NCBI lineage: Eukaryota > Metazoa > Arthropoda > Chilopoda > Lithobiomorpha > Lithobiidae > Lithobius > Lithobius niger. The sequence goes on along the minus strand of JAHWFP010216218.1, from coordinate 66,198 downwards.
ATTCTCGCTGCGAGAAGCTATTTATTCTACCGACGTTTGATCAAGGCTAGAAGCTGTACTTTGAGGGAGAATAGCAAATTTTGGAAATAGCCTGAACTGACAACAATCTTGTAAGGAATGTTTAAAATTACTGTAGCACTTTGTTCTTTATCCGTGTTGTTATTTATAATACATACAATTTGTTATCAACTACCGCATTTATTTAGCAGCAACGGGAGACTAATCATAAATAAATAACGGTCGACTAGCAAATAGCATTCGGCGAGCGAGAATGACGTGTTGCATAAACGCGCCCTTAAGGACGGAAAAGCCAAAGGCTCAACAAGAGTTAAATAAATACAGTTGCAAACCTATTTACGTTGCTTTTTGAACTTATAGGTCAGACTTTCACGTTTAAGTTTTCCATTTGTTTCACTTGGAGTGTGGCGCGGCAAATAAGCGTCTCTCCAGTGGCGAATGCATAGTGTATGTTTATATGTATTTATGCACGTGTTAAATACTGCCTATGGACGTTTCCTTTTGGCCGTGTCGGTATGGCTCAGCGGTAGGACTTCGGCCTTTGGTTTCAAAAGTCATGGGTTCAATTCCCCGCTCAGGTAGTCTGACATATAAGTCCAAAAGACAGCGTAAATAGGTTTGCATCTGTATTTATTAGCACTGAGTGGTAGGACTCCGGCGTTTGGTTTCATAGGTCGTGGGGTTCGATTCCTCACTCAGTCAGTCTGACATTTAAGTCAAAAAGGCAACGGAAATAGGTTTCATCTGTATTTGTTTGATACTTACCGATGCCCATTTGGCTTTCTGTCCTGTTTATTGTGTTGGTGGCCACACAGGATTTGTGGATTGTTCGGGAAGAAATTTTGAGCGCCTAGACAAAGTGTTGCTCGGTTCCCAGAGCAAACATTTTCTTAACCACAGCTGCTAGTTGAAAGGTCAGTTTCACAATTTATTACAGTGAGTTGAAGGCAAGATCGGATGGCAACCAGACCCTCCAAAGCTTGAATAAATTAACGTGACCAAGTGGAAAAATGATCCCATTTGTTGGTAGTGCAAGTGAGAGTTCCCAATCGGATAACCTAGCACAGAGTTTAAATTACTTGCAATTCTGAATCCGGAATTTAAGGGTTACAATTTAAGGGTTTACACCCGTTTCCGCTCCCGACTCAAAATATTCTTTAAATTTTTTCATTGGCCGAGTTGAAGATGCAGTATATAATTGGAAAGAATTTGTGAGTCAGTTGCGGCATCTGAGGTGATATGTTTAGGCGTAGATAGCGTGGTAGCGCGAGCGAGGCACGTCATTTGGATAATTCGCCGAAAATTAAAATACTGATTAAAATTCGGTGAAACGGGATTCGGCGAAACGGCTATATGCTAATTTAAGACCATCAGCTAATTAATTTTGGAAGCGCCGAATACAATTGGTGTCCGATCACTTAGTTAGAAATGTAAGCCATGAGTTACGGTGAGGCTGAATAGACACACTTACCTGTAGGCCTGCTAAACATATTAGAAGCAACAGCTGAATTACTTTAGCATAATCCATTGTTCCAGGTTTTGTCCCTTCAACCCCCGTTATATTTCAGTGCGTTCGGGTCACAAGGCAAATATAACTTTAGAGCAAATTCACCTTGAGTTATCATTAAGTACAAAAATGTTAATTCATTCTAAACGACATCCGTCTCCTCTTTCCGTCGTTATGTCAGCACGACGCCAGAGTTAAGCAACGTCATTAACTAATAACACGTATTTGAGCTTCACAAGCAAAAAAGCTAAGCAGACCAGCCCTTTCCTGGTTATGAGAATAAACTTACTTTGTCCATTTTCATTTTATTTTAAAACTAAATCGCAAAATCATGCTACGTCATGTAACACTGGCTGTCTAACAAACAAGTCAAACGTTTACTCGTACTGAAAATTGCTAGAATTATCCTTTCAAATATTGGGGCTTTCCGGTGATAAGAGTACAAATGGGTTGACAATTGTCTTCCGGGATTTCTACAACGACAACAAATGACGTCACCTGCGTCAAATGGAATCACTCCAGTTTTGAAAGCTACCAGTAGGGATGCACGTGCAATATTAAAGTGGAGAGGAAAAACAAAATTTTAGAAATTCGAAATGTCATAGTGAGAAAATGGGAAGCCTTTTGGTTACACACAAATCATTTGATCACTGAGGTCACGTCTCGTGGTGCAACAAAGGCCTTTAAGTTTAAGATTGTGCGTCAACGGCGAAAAAAGCAAAAATGATGGTTTGAGTGGTTTGAAATTTAATTTTGCCATTATCTCACTTGATATTCTCAGAAACCGTGTAAACAAGGCTGTAATTAAAGGGGCACCCGGCCTGCCTTATAACATTCCGCGTGCCAAATTACAGCTACGCGCAGATCGTCATCCGAGCAATTACAGCGACAAGGTCGGCTGGAGTGGTAGCTGCGTTTCTCGCATAGCTGCTGTCTCGGTTGGCTTTGGGAATAGTACACGAGACAGAATTAAGTCAATGATTGTGTCGTCACAAACCGGAATGATTATCGTATTTTAAAATCACAATTTATAATTTTCTAGGCTAGTGTCTTATATTTTTGCTTCGGCGATCTATTGGAATAATTAATTTTAATTTTTACCGCATTAGTCTATTAGATTTTAGATCTCATGGTAATTATCAGAAAATTAGTAGATGCACACACAGATGAAACGTCATGATTATTGTACGCGCGCAATGCATCATATAGTTACGGATCGTCTTAAATATAGTTAAGAATATTCAACAGAAAATCTCCTAGAAGCCACATTTTAAAACGGTTTTTTAGCAAGGGAAAGACTAACGGTAAGTAAATAGACCTCTGGGGCCGTAGTTGTGTGGCGGATCGAGAATAATGTCGCTGGGAGGTATATTCCTTTAAAAGGAATTTAATTTTCGTTCAAAAATATGGGTATAATTTAACGTCAAAGATATAGGCCAAACTAGCTATTTCTGCCTATTTTGGACCATAACCTAATTGCCGTTATTTTTAGGGAAAAAATTCCTTGAAATTGTGGTCCTTTTATGGTTCTGATATTATCAAGCGAGATAATGTCAAAATTTAATTTTAAACCAATCAAATCTTCATTTTTTGCCTTTTTCGCCGTTCCACTCATTGAAGTACAATGTTGAACTTGAAGGCCATTGTGGTACCTGCAGACATGACCTCTGAGTGATAAAATTTTTCTTATGTGGTAGTGATGCTAAATGGCAACATTTTCGCACTGTGACATTTCAAATTTCGAAAATTTTATTTTTTCATTCCACCGTAACGTGCATGGGTGCACCCATCCGATCGAAAACCCACCAGGTAAAATGTATCGCACGGTCCGTCAGATAGAAAATTTTCGACCTGACGTAAAATTTTATTTCTATATAATGGTGATTTTTGTTTTTCGATATAACGGGATTTTTTTTTCTAATGGGATTTTTTCTTGTCTAATGAGAATGCCATGGGAGCGTTCCAGTATTACGTCATCAAGAAGTGGGGGTTCGCCTCTTGATCACGATTGTTGGCCAGGAGGTTAGCAGTTGGTGACGTAACTGCATCCCTTACTTGCACAAACTTTGTTGTCTAGATTTGAAGGGGGGGGGGGGGGGCCGCCCTTAAGAATGACGTAGTAATGGAGGGGGATTACGCAATTGATGACGAGTGATGACGAAGGGGGAGGGATGGGGAAATGTCAGTATAAATTATTTCTAACCTGTATATATATTATAACAAGATGCGTCTTTTTCGGTTGCTATTGCTGTAGATGATTTATTCGCTTCTTCTCGAAGTTCCTTGCGAAATCGGTCGTCTTTAAGCGCTCATTTTTGTAACTCTTACATCTTAAATATACTCTGACTTCGTAAACGTTTTCCTGCGAAAATCGATTTCCTTTAAAATGTGTAATCGATGACATTTCCTGCCGCCAACTTGGTCCATGGCGGGTGACAACCAGTTAGAAGCGTTGTGACAAAGATGGATTGTCCAATCCAGGTATCAGAACGATATGGGCAAATAATGATTTGCATGCCAGGTCGTTAAGAAGCACGTCTATTCGGCAATACGTTTTGCTTTACGTGTCCACTAAAAAAAAACGAAGGTGACCGTCAGGAGCTGCTCGTGGCTCATCACAAAATGAGAGTAGCCCCAGACAGAAAAAAAAACAAACAAGCAAAAACACACAGAAAAAAACTACGACTCATAATTTGTGAACGCTATGAACTGGTTACGTCGTTCGTTGGATGATTCTTTTTATTTCCCAGTACGTGCAATCATAAAGTCTATTTGTTTGGGAAAAAAATTTCTATCTGATGGGAAAAAATTCTATCTGACGGGAAATACACAGTCATCTTCTATCTGGTGATATTTCAATCTCATGGGATGTTCGATCATTGCTATCTGATGGGTTTTTGATCTGACAAGAGGACACCCGTGTATGGGCGAAAGCAAAATGAACCGGTAAAGGGGTGCTCCTTTGTCTTCTTCCCATAATTTCTTGATCGTGTGACAAAAGAGTTCTTCGTTATCTATTTAATAAAACCAGCGCATATAAATATACTTCCGTTTCGATATATCTTCGGTGATCAGTTAATCTGTGATACATCTTGACGACCGAAGTTACTACTAAAGTCGCAGGTAATGTAGTTCCTAAAATCTTGTGCTGTTTTCGTTCTATTTTTTCTCTATTAGTAACGAATCTCTTTTGCCTACAAATTCCTAATCTTTTCCCACAGGGAGTGTTCGTATTTAAGAAATTTGTAAAGGAATAACCTTGAAATCAATTGAAAAGGTCATCCGATTCTTATTCAACCAATGCACCGCCCCCCCCCCCCTACTTCCCTTCACATCGCCCATGTTTTGTTGTACTCGAGCCTTCAAACTCTGCCACTACTTATGTGCCACCCTGTAAAAGGCTCCTTGAGAAAGTGTGTTTATTTTATTGAGCCAGGATGGCGAAAGAACCGATTACCAGGGCCGCAACCACTGGGGAGAGAGGGAGGGGGGGGGGGGGGAGCGCAATCATCCGAGAAGACATAAAGTTGACAAAATCGAGTTGTCGAGTTGACAAATTCGGATAAATTTTTCACCATAAATTCGCGTTTCCATGTATTTTTGCCATCACTCGTAAATTATTATCATCGTTCGGTCAGTTTGAGACAAAGTTTAAGCTGAAATCCTTTTTTTAATTCGAACCATGTCGAATCAATGTGGTTGTGCCCAAGAAAGGGTTAAACGGAATTCACGTCAGCCACAACTCCTCAATAACCAGACACGTTTTATGATTCGAGGAACTTAAAGTAGAGATGTGGGTGAGTTGCAGTGTAGAAGCTCAAAAGTTATTATGCTCTAGTTTCGACATTTGAATTTTGCTAACCTCTAACGAGGTCTTTCAACGCGAAACCGTCGTATAGTACACGAAGTGTTATGACGTCAACGTTACACGTGTGCTCTTCGCAAATTTTAGCGAAAAATGGCAGTGCCGGTGTTGAAAATGTGGGTCAATGGTCGGTTAGAGGCTATCCTCGGAAAACGCTCGATAAACGTGAGGATCGTTCGGTTTTGTGACGTCATCGCTCAGGCTATTTATATTAATTAAAACAAAATTCTATCATAATATTAATTTGCATTACAGAATATAATTATTTACAGCGTTTTTCGTTTTTTTGACGATGATGAACGTGCATGTGCGTCGCAATACCAAGTTATCACATGGGGGAAGGGGGTTGGAGGCGAAACTGCGTCGTACGTATAGTATAGGCGGGAGAATAATCAGTGCCAACTGTTATGAACTATAGCGGAACTACAGCGGAACAATCTACATACTTATTTTTGTGGGAGTTGAGGAAAGAAGGATGTAATAAGTACATACATACATCTAGCAAAGGTATGCGGTATGGATGAATAATTTTTGTGTTAACAAAACACGATTTGAAAAGCGCAACTGTAGAATGAATAAGTCGGTGCTCAGTAGTAGTGACAGAAGATGAAAATATGTCGCATTTCGTATCTATCTACAACATTAAAACGTAAGGCCTGTTAATTTTCGTTTATATGTCAACTCTGCATACACTTCCTGTATACAAGAAATTCGAGAAAGGTGTTAGAAGAGCAGAAATTTCGACTTCATCTTGGGCCTGTTTTCGTTGGTCAAGGTTCAGTTTATGACCACGAAAGAAAAAAAAAACATTTAGACGGTGGGGAGGGAAACTGGGAATTACGTCAACGCTTGTGTATAAGCCTTAAATATCGCTGAATTGCGTGTAAGACTGGCGTGGGGAGTGGGGGTATACATTTATTCAAATCTTGATTGTTCTAAAAAAAAAAATGGATTTTCAGTATATTCCAGCATAAAACAAAAATTAAGCAGCAAAACTTAAACAAAAGCTAGCTACATTAAATTGTGGTGTGACATTTTCGTGTGTTATTTTTATCGTCGGTTAATACACGAAAAAAGAGAAAATAAATTTAAAGTAATCAACCTTACTGTACTCCCCTTCCATTCCCTCCCCCCCACCAAATTTAATGCTGGATTTACTGCAAAGTAAGGTGTTTGTAGATTTAAAAAGTGTGAAAGTCTGACGAAAAGAACAAGAAGGACGGGAAGCTGTAAAGCAATTAAACTTTCAGGGTTTGTTTTTTTAACAAAAATAAGCGTCAGATGAGAAAATCCTTATCTGTTCGTTTCTTACATGATCGCTCATTTTCCGTACTGTAGTAATTAGAAGACTTTTTTTTTATATATATAATGTGCAATATGTATACTTTTCAGTGCACGACGCATCAGAATGTATAGTAGTGTCCCGTTGGTATGCTGCCTTTCCAACAGCATACGTCAATCGCACATTAATTTTCTATCCTTCTCCAGTATTTCTGTACCAAACAACACGTCAAATTACTGATGCAGTGTTAGTCCGTCCTTGTTCCCCTTAGTTTTCACAAAACTGATGTGAAACTACAGCTCAAACCTTCTCAAACCTATGAGCAAGTTAAACGCTGCCCCTGATCGTTTCTGGCCGCTTTCCTACTTTCGTGCTTTCCCGCATGCACTGAAAAGAGGAGTATGTCGAAGCTCACAGCCTGTGCTAGGTAGTTAGGGGCCGTACCGGGCGGGGGAAAATGGTCTCAGTTTAGTTGTTAAAACTAAAAATGTAATAGGCCGTTTTGTTTGCTACTAGTATTTCTGTTAGCCCTTCACCATCATGAATTAAAAGGGTATTGCATAAAACAAAATATAAGTACGTTCAAAAGAAAACTGGATTCCTGCCGAGTTATCGCCATTTGAAGTCGTGGTATCAAGAAAGAGCTCCGCGAAAATTGTACACAGTTGGCAAAACTCAGTATTGAGTTGGCTATTGTTTTCTATAGTGGCCCTTCAGTTAGATCATCACCTCAGTTATTTATTCGGCGTAAACCTAAACAGTGAATTTATAACGTGCGTTTTCCGAAAAAGTACAAATGGTTACTCGTAATCGTAACTTAACGCACGAAGTCGCGACTGATCAGAACGAGTGGTGGAACATGTCGTAAAATTATTGTGGATACTCATCCTTTACGCCACTCCATATTCCATTAATGGTAACTTCGTACGATAAACGTGTAGCTTCTCATTAAAGCATCTGAACTTTCACCATTCATTCATCTCGGGGCGTCACAGCTTCGCCCTCCAAATTTGCTGCAGGTGTAGTAATTATTTTCATTATTACGTGACAGTATGCAGCATGCTTGCACAGACATCCGCGAGGACAGGGGCAACTTTCAGTGAAAGGGCACGCTGAGGCTAATGCTTTAGTTTTCCAGGGACTTTATTTTTTGCTTGTCATTCACTTTTAGGCGTTCTCAGTCTCATCCTGTTTGCTATTAGGATCAACCCCATTGCTCACCTAGCTGTTGTTCCCCAGTCATTGTTTGTTGACTTTGGCCTGAGCTTTCGGGCGGCTCGCATGCAGACCTGCGAGCGGCACCTACAGCTGGCACTTAACAAAGTCCAGACCTGGGTGGTCAGTAATGGTTTCCGGTAATGGTGTCCGGTAATGGTTTCTGTGTGTGTCCACTTTTCCGCCAACAAACACTGCACCCAGCTTGCCTGTACTTGGGACAGGCACAAATTCCTGTTGTCCCACAGGCACGTTTCCTGTGTCTGGTGTTCGATTCCAGGTTATCTTGGCTTGCACACTTGCGCCAACTTGAAGACAAGGCTTTGCGGGCGCTTAACATCTTATGGGTTCTGTCAGGTACTTCATGGGGTGCCGATCGCACTGCCATGTTGTGCTTCTACCGAGCCGTTGTCCGCAGCAAACCTGTTTATGCGTGCATGGGCTATGGTTCAGCTAGTGACTCGACTCTCTAGATGTTGGACACTGTGCATTAGTGTGGCTTGCGTCTCGCAACTGGGGCGTTTCGGACTTCTCCAGTAGTCAGCCTCTATGCTAAGGCCACGGAGCCGCCTTTGACCATTCGTCGGCGACAGCTAGCCATTCAGTATGCTGTGCGATTGCGTGCTGTGCGATCCAGTCCTGCTTGGTCCATGGTTTTTGGACCAAACTTGCGGAATGGTAGACGGGGGGTGGGTAAGGGTGATTTCCGCGATAGGCTCCAGCAGTTCTGTCAGGAAATAGCCTTTGAAATACCCTGCGTCTTGAGTTTGGGGAGATTCCCCCTTGGCTTGTCCCGAGTGGCATTTTCATTTTCGCTCTGGCGTCCCTCCCGAACGGTTCCACTCTACCAGCAAGGTAGTTGCAGGAGTTCCGGCGGCTGTGCTGTTAGTACGCCGGATATCGGTGGCTGTTCACTGATGGGTCGAAGTCAGATGTTAGCGTGGCGTGTGCTTGTGTGTGTAAGGAAGTAACTATTGCCCATCGCCTTCCATCAGGCATTCTGTGTTTTCTGCAGAGCTTTTGGCTCTTGGTTTGGCGGTGGAGTGGATCCTTGACCTTCAAGGCACGCATTTCATCATCTTTAGTGATTCCATGAGTGCCCTGGAGTTCTTGGCGAATTAAAACCCTCGGAACCCCTTGACACAACGTGTCCAAGCTTTGCTTTCGCGCTTATCTGGCCAGCTGAAACCTGCTTTTCTGCTGGATCCCGGGCCATATTCAGATAGGTGGGAATGAGGAAGCTGATACGGCAGTGAAAGGGGCCCTTTCTGGTCCTCTCGAAAGGGATCTCAGCCTTGTCCCTCAGACACCTTTCCAACTCTATGACCAAGGGTACACGGAGGTTTTTTACGTCGCTTTATCTTACGTCGACGTAGCTTACGTCGATGTAGTGCTTAGAGCGCTTTAAGAACCTCCGTGTACCCACCTAAAACTATTTCAAGTCGCTTTATCTCAAACCACCTCGATACGTCGACGTAAGGAGTTGAAGCGCTTTAACAACCTACGTGTACCCACCTAAAACCCATTTTCCTTGTCACTCTAACGATTGCTTCCCTTTGATTGGTTGAAATGAGCGCGCTGAAACGTCACGAAGTCGAAAGCCAGCTGGCTGAATGGTGACTTGGGAATAAAGAGGGGTTTGCTTGATGGGGGGATTAGATAAACGCGACGCAGGAACCCCCGCTGTCGTTTTAACTCACTCCAACTACAACCTCGGTATAACGACCTCTCTCCTAAAGCGATGCGAGTTCAAGTCGACGTAAGGTAATGCGACGTAAGATAAAGCGGCGTGTAAAAAAACCCGTGTACCCTCGGTCTATGTCTGAAATTGCACGCTTCCTGGCATTACGCCTCAATCCCCCCCCCCCCCTCATTATCTTTTTTTTTACCATTCTTGGTACTTTTCATGGGCTTGCTTTCTGGCTATCTTTTTGAACTTTTTAGGGCTCTAGGCCCCTTCTCCTCGCTGCGACCAGCATTTTTCAGTGCAAAAAAGGACAATATGTCATGTTTTTTTTTCTTCAAAGTGGGACATCCTGTGATCCTTCAGAACTGAGTCTTGGTTAGTTCTAATGGACCTATAATGGGCGTCTTTTTTGGTCGTCCCATACAGAACTGTCGGCCGCCGTGCGTTGTTTGGGGAGCTTTTATCACAATCGGCCTTTTTAGAAATTCATGTTAAAAGACAATCCAATTGAACGTTTTAAGAATGTACCATGGCGCCATCTAGCGACGGTGATATTGTTAACCTTTACAGCTTATTCCCTGGTTTACGAGGAAGTACCAAATTTTCACTCAATAATTAAATTGTCATTATCGCCGATTGAAAGTCTCTAGAATCTGGCTGTCTAGAACTATCTAGCACTTGCTTGCATGAAGCGGCAGAATGCACAACGCCATTTCTTTTAACGAAACAAACACGCCTCCGGCCTCGTTAAATATTGAGTGAAAATTTGGTACGTCCTCGTGACATATTCTTGAGACTTTCAGTCGGTGATAGTGCCACTTTATATTACAGGCAGTTAGACATATGAACCTGCATTTTGTGATAAAAGCATGAAATTTGGTATAGTGGTAACTTGTACCAAGTTAAGTAAATTGAGTCGACGAAGCAACGCGATTTTGGCCTTGGATGAGCCTAGTACCCCTCCCGCCTCCCCGTATAAAATTGCCCAAATCCGTATTTTTGGTGACAAAAGCTTGAAATTTGGTATATTGGTAGATTTTATCAAGTTGAGTAAATTAAGTCGAGGACAAAAATGTTTCTTGGGCTTTAATAATAATAATAAATTCATTATCATTATAAGAGAAAGGGAAGGTGCCGTAAGGTACCTCTTACATAACATTCAGGTAAGAAGGATTAATAAACAATGTTTGAAAAAGAAGCAATTATCATAAAAATTTAGCTTTAAAACCTCAGACTAGCAGTAATAAAAAGCACTAGTACAAAGGTACACCTTAAGCCCACGTCGAAATGAGTTAACAGACGGGGCGTCCACCAATGTCTGTGGCAGAGTGTTCCAAGTACTACCCGCCCATAGCAGAAAGTAGTGGTGCCTGCAATTTGATTTTGCATCATGCCGCCACGAGTGTCCCCGAGTACGACTTGAGCCAACATTAATAAGTGGTGGGCCCTCACCCTGGGAAATCGTGGTTCTTTGTTGTGCTGTAAAATGTAACAAAACGAACTCCTTAACAGGAAACAAATCAAAAGCATAATGTAAAGCAAAAATGTTCAAGGCACAATTCTGGACAAGAAAGATGATAAACATCTTTTAGGTAAAAGCAACCATTGACCCGCAAAATCGTAGTTCAGTTTACCCCCATTAATTAACAGCACTGCTCCATTGTTCACTTGGTTATTATAGTGACCTTCGGGTTCAAAGTGCTCTTAAGAACTTTTTAATAGCCCGAAATGGCCGTGCTTAGGATTTTCTGAAAGGCGGTGATCTATTCTTTCCATCACGCCTAACCGAAATTGTTTTTAAACTTAGATAGGTACCGTCCTATATGGTCATTTAAAGGTGATGCGGTAATGGCGTAGTGGCGAAATGGTATGGTGATTTTTGAATTCAAAGTGGTCTTGCGATCCCTCTAATAGCCCGAAATGGACATGCTTAGGATATTCTGAAAGGTGGGGATTTATTCTTTCCACGAATCCTAATCGAAATTGTTTAGCTTAGATACAAATACAAATATGAGCATTAGAATGGCACCTTGAAATTGAAACTAGCCACTAAACGAATTACAGCTACACCTTTAACGAGCTTTGAATGGTACCTCTTCCCCTTTAAATAGGCGTAGGACGGTCCCTACCTAAGCTAAGCAATTTCGATTAGGATTGATGAAAAGAATCTAAAAGATGTATATATCAACTTTCTTGCCCAGAATTGTGTGCTGAACGTTTTTGTTTCACTTTATGCTTTGATTTGTTGATGATTAAGTAGATTCATCACAAAAAAACCGTTTTGGCTATCATGGCTATTTTTTTTTCTAGTACCCTTCATGTGCATCCATACCAAATTTCATGCTTTTTACAGAAAGTAAACAATCAAACCCTCTAGCCGCACTACTAAAAGGACCGTGCATTCGAGATTTTTAGTTCATTTTGTTACAGCACAACAAAACCCAAGAAACATTGTCTCCTCTACTTAATTTAATCAACTTGGTAAAATCTACCAGTGTACCAAATTTCAAGGTTTTATCACAAAAATTACGGATATAGTCAATTTTATATGGGGAGGGGAGCTAGGACTCCCCCAATGCCGAAATCGCGCTGTCTTCTCTTAATTTATTGAACTCGGTAAAATCTACCAGTATACCAAAATTTCAAGCTTTTATCACAAAAAATACGAAGTTTGGCAATATAGTATGGGGGGGGGGAATGGGGGCTAGGCTCCTCCAAGTTCGAAATCGCGAGTCCTCGACTCAATTTACTCACCTTGGTAGAAACTACCGCTGTGCCGAGTTTCATGCTTTTATCAGAAAGTGGAGATTTAGGCCGATTTTAGTACCTTACTGCCTGCACTATTAACACCACAGCGAGCAAGGCAAACTCACTGAAGTTACCAAATTTAGAGAATTTCTTTTAGATTTTCTTCCGACTATCTATTCAGATTTTAGAATTTTAAGTTCGCTAAATAGTTTAGACTAACTTCAGCGTTATCGTTCGTTGATGGTTCTGATTTTTTTTTACATCCTAATCGACGTAAATTTTTTTCTGGAGGTAATTTTTTTTTTTATTCCAAGGATTCATTTTCCGGGGAATGTTTTCCGTGGTTTTTTCCCGCTGAACTTCAGAAACAGCTACGAGTAAGTCGGAATGTTATTTTAATACGATGACCTAATCAAGATTTGGACTCCTATCTTTATGCGTGCTTCCGACCACCCTGTCAGCTATTTTTAATGTAGTCAATTTACCAAATTTTAAACGTTAAGGTTCAGTATCCTCGTCAAAACGTTGGCTACTATGCCCATTCGTTGTGGGTTTTGCACGACTATTTTTTATTTTTTTATTAACTCTTATTCTTAGATCTTTATGTATTATTTCTTATTGATACCCTGGGCTTATTGTTCGGAAATTTTTTTCGTGGGATATGTTTTTATGGGATTTTTTTTTCCCCGTGCACTATTTTAAGATTTTATTTCCCCAGGTATTTTTATTTGGGGGATTTATTTCCCAGGGGATTTTTTTTCAAATTTTTTTTTCCCGGGGACTATTTTACCGACATTTCTTTATCTTGGGATTCATTTTTCCAGTGGTTTTTTTTTCGGCCACCATCCATCACAGAAAGAGGCGAATGGGCAATCATTCGTATTAATATCGTTCTGTGTCCACAGATGGCGCCGCCATTCTAGCTTCGAATTTCTTGTTGTCCAGCTGTGATGACATCATAGGAGTTAAGTTTAGTTTGGTTACCAGTAAACGGCCAAGCCAGTGAGTAACTTGTACTTGAAATATTGGCGTCGATTTCTAGGTCTCTGAGAAGCGACGGCAAACGACTTACACCACATCGCCACACGTAAGATAATTTCTGTTGCATTTTTATAGGTTAGTATTTGGCTTTACTTTATAGTGTAATGTGTAAAGCCGTAATTTGTGAAGTACAAGGCTAATTATTTTTCTTGCGATTCGCAGTGTTCAAAATAGTTTTAATCTGGACTAAAACAGCGTACCACATGGTAACGGTTTTAATTTTTAAATTAAATTAAAGAAATTCTGAAAGCACAACTCGGCTTGCAAATACAAACACTTTCAGTTTCGGTTTTCGGTTTATGTTTGGCGATCTGCGTTAAGAGGTGATTCATTCGTATTAGTAATAGGCATGTATTAGCAAGGTCGGCAGGCAGTGACTTCGTGGATACGCACGCGAGTTCTTAGAAAAAAGGATATCAGAGAAGGAGCCAGGTCGGATTTCCAAGCAAGCCTGGGAAGGCGGGCCTACGCGGCATTTTTTTAGGGGCGGTATGACGGCTTAAAGTGACACTACCACCGATTGAAAAGCGTACGAAAATACAGTGGCGCGATTTAGCGGCAGTGATATTGTTAACCTTTACAGGTTGCACCCAGGTGTATGAGCATGGACGACGATAAGGGGGGAAGGGGGACGAGAGGGTACTAAATTTTTGGCCGCCCCTCTACCCGGCCCCCCCCCTCCCCACCATCAGATCAAAAATCAGACGTACAAACGAAGAAAATTCTGGTTACGTATTAAGAAAACTACGTTAATTTCTTTCACTGCGACAGGAAAGACTGGAGGTCACATCAATAGAGCCTAGGTTTTACTGTGAGAGTTGTAAAATCATCTTTTTTTTCAGCTGGTTTTATAAATATAAAAAAAAAATGATGTAGAAAACAGTTAAGAACTTTTGGCGTGAGAAAGAATTGCAAGAGTGTTATTTTTACTTTTATTCTTTTTTTTTTTTTGGAGGGGGGACCGCAAAAGTAGCATTTTTCGGTTCGCCCCCTGGCTAAAATTGCTGCCCCACTGCCGCCTCCCCACTAAAGTGATTCTAGCGTCGTCCCTGCGCTGGAGGACACACAAATTTTCACTCAATAATTACGGAAGTCGCTCCTTGTTTGTTTCGTTAAAAG
>JAHWFP010216218.1:32890-51706 GCA_023313725.1 Lithobius niger | reverse complement strand
CGAAAACGTCCGGGCTATGGGAGGAATTTGTCAGCTATCTTTTTTGAGGGGGGGTGTCCGAATAAGCTAACGATTGTATGGTCCGGCCCAAAGAACAACGGTATTTAGTAGGATATTTTGGATATTTGGTATTCGTTCAATCTTTGGTTCGGCCTTTCATAGGAGTTTAAACGGGACGGAAAGCCAATTGGGCTCGAAATTGGTTAATAACTACGGATGCAAACCTATTTACGTTGCCTTTTGGACTTATATGTCAGACTGCCTGAGCGGGGAATCGAACCCAGGACCTTTGAAATCAAAGGCCACGGTCCTACCGCTGAGCCAGACTGACACGGCCCAAAAGGAAACGTCCATAGGCAGCATTTAACACGCACACATATCGCTCAGTGTCAGTCTGGCTCAGCGGTAGGACTTTGGCCTTTGATTTCAAAGGTCCTGGGTTCGATTCCCCGCTCAGGCAGTCTGACATATAAGTCCAAAAGGCAACGTAAATAGGTTTGCATCCGTATTTCATAGGAGTAGTATGAACTGACCAAAACATTTGCAGAGTGAATCTCACCAACTAATACTTCAGAAGTCCAAGGAAACACTTAACCATTGCTACCAAAAGTAGCGAAGGTCAAGGTTTTTTGTTTGTTATTCATAACTAATGACTATTAATAATTATTAACTATTAATAAATAATGAACTAATAATCGGTGGGATTTGGTTGGCGAACGTTTTGGGGATTTTATACCCCCCCAAACCTTTTCCCCCCCCCCCCCCCCCCCACCCACCCCAGCTACCCTTTCTCCAGTTTTTTATTTTTTATTTTTTTTTTATGATCTGGGTAACCACGAATCACCATATTAGAGTGACGAGTTATATGTGTGACGAACCGAGCCTTATTTCTATGAAAATCCGCTTCGGAGATCCTGTACCAAAAGGAAGGTGGTTTACAAAAAAACGTTGTTGCCGGTAACTAGTTGCTTGGCATGGCCAACAATAATTAAGAAGTAAGTTCAAAATCGAAATTTTTTTAAAATACATAAAATTCATACGCTAAAATAAGGTGACAGTTTCGGTGCTAACCGGCCACCGTCCTCTGAGCGAATAGAGGGAATTCATTCAACAGTGAAGAAAGCACGCGGAGGGGGTGGTTGGTGAGGAACCGAAAGGCAGGGAAAGTGGATATGGAAAAAGCAGAGCGACAGGGAGAGAAATATTCACAATTCAAAGAGTAGACGATTTAAAACAAAACACAAAGCAGAAAGTTGCAGTGGGGGGGGGGGGGGTTGGGGGGGGGGGGTGGGAAGGAACCATCAAAAACCAAAACAAATAAAACATTTAAGATGAGGAAAAAAGAAAAGGAAAAGACAAGCAAAAAAAATCATAACGAGGAACAAAACAAGGAGAACAAAACTGAAAGAACTGCATGGGGAGTTATCGACACTGCGATTTCAGTAAGATTATAAAGAGTAAATTATCGCATAACACAGTGTTCGTTTTTTATTCCCTACGTGACTTTATTCCCGTATTTTAATCCCCATTTTGTAGTAAAAGAAAAACATAAAATTAGGTGCTGTAAGCCACGCCACCATTCATTGTAATGCGGTCTAAGATCGTTCCAGTTTCCCTCATCCCTAATGGACATCTATCCATTCCTTGTGGTTTTGAATAATATTCATCGACATATTGCTCAGATACTTTGTAGCTTTTTGGCATATACAAGGAACTCTTGAAAATACTATATGTTGCTGTGTTCGAGTGCAGAGAACCAGGTTTAAGTTTTTGTTTGTCTATTCTACAATTTTTTGCCTACTTGTGGTAACTTTCTCATGATGTGTTACAGCCTGTGCTGGTCTTTCGCTTGAAGGTTTTGTAATACCCTCCCACGTAATGACGTCTTTGGACAACCTACAATGCCACTTTACCTGGATCACGGAAGAGGAGTTGGAGGGTCGTGACATAAGTAAATCTATTGTAGAGAACTTGGATGGAGACCCAGATTATGAGGATGTTAAAGTAATGGAACAACCACTTGTAGCATTTCTGAAGACACGGGGACAAGATCCGGACTTGGACATTGCTTTGAAAGCAGCAGAAACATCAATCCAGTCCTGCCGTAATCCAGCTATGGATGAAAGTATGTGTAAATTGTTATAGATACAAACAAAAACGTCCAGTGTGCTGTAAAAAAGGGGGTTATATGATTGAATTTTCACTTGTTAAAATGAACACGGATAAAAATTGATGATTTTCAATTGAAATAATAAAATGTACAATTGAGAAAATTCCATCTGTTTAGGTGCCGTTGTGCTTTACGTTTTAAATATATGACTGATAAAGCACAACAGCACCTAAACAGATGGAATTTTCTCAATTGTACATTTTTTTATTTCAATTAAAAATTATCAATTTTTATCCACTGTTCATTTTGGCAAGTGAAAATTCAATCACATAACCCTCTTTTTTACGGCACACTTGACGTTTTTGTTTGTAATCCGTGTACCTTTTTTACAGCTATGGCGTCGTGCTACAAAGCTTTATACATGCAGTCGATTGTTGCTGGTCACTTTGAAACAATTCAACTCAGCTCTGAAAGCCTGCATCTGCGAAATAAATACGCCATTCTATCGTTTCTAGCTGCCAATTTCGAGGCGTAGCTTAGTTTGGTTTAAATCTATATCGTTTAGCTGAAACACGGATTCTTTCACAATTATTTATTCAGGAGCCCTGACCCGTAGCCGTACGCCCCATTCTACTCTATACATAATCATACACTACTTCTTCACACATATATATTTATTGAGAGCCGTGGTCCGGAGCCGTACGCCCTGCTTAGTACAAAACACTAAATGCAAAACACCAAACACAGAATGCCAAGAATACAGAGAATTCATTTCGCCCTTTAACAATCGACTTTTTAGCAAAGACATAACACGTGCACGAAGAATGGATATGGAATTTGCAGAGTGGCATTGTTTCCTAATCACAATGGTTAAAACAATGTAAAACAATCAAAATGATCGTTCAGGGATCTGTAACTCCGGAATGGCTCGACCAATCGAAAAAGTGGTCTCAGTGAGGATGAAGCCCAGGGAAATTTCTGGCTTAGATCATGTTTCAGATTTTAGATAGGTGCAGTAGTTTTTTCTGAAACCGTGTCCCACCACCACCACCACCACGTGAATAATTTTAAAATGTCCGCGTGGCTCCGTATGGTGGCTGTTCTAAGGCTAGCAATTGCGTTTATCTGATTCTTACTTATCACTCATAGCCAGCAAAGATTGGATACTTGTCTTTTAAAACAAACGTAAAAGGAGCTGTTAAGCTATACTTAAGTCTACCAGTATAGCATCCAGCTTTTATCACCTATTTTTAAAGACCACACTAATTTTAGACATTTTCATTTTTTAATGTGAGATTACTGTGCGGTATTGTTTGTCCATAGGCTGCTGACAATGTCACTGGAGATTTTAAATTCTAAATTCAATTCATTTACTCCTGATGTTCAACTGTTAAATCTTCACTTGGACATTCATGAATTTCAGAGAGTTCAATTGTTAGAGTGCCATACCCCATTGGAGTTACATACTCACTAAGGGTCACGAGTAATAGCTGCTGGTAAAACAGTAATACTGCTGCACCAGCAGCTATTACTCGTACAGTAATCTGCAGTATGATACTCAAAGAGCTCTTCGACCATGAGTTTAATTGTTGACAAAGGCAGATAGCATGGACGTAAACTTAAAACAAACTGATTTCACATGCAAACCATAAAATGAATTCACAACCATGATGCCTACTTGTTTTGCATAGGCTACTACTTTAAAAATCTGATCTTGAAACTAAACTACCATCAAAATTATTATTGCATACTAAAATATTTTCTTCCTTATTAAGACCACGGATAGCATTTTCTTCCAGAAACTGGGAGAAAATGGCAGCTACGAAGAGCATGTCCATTACCCATGCATTCGAATGCAAGCTACTTTTACATGCATTTACGGGAGCTACGCTAGATTGTGGGAGCATATACGTTGGAAATAAAGCCTAAAAGACTTTTTTTCCTTTGCAAGCTATAAAAAGTTTCAAAGGCGACTGAAAATTTCTTTTCAAACTTCTTGGTTACAGTCAGAGGCATTCCCAATGTCACATTCGCTGCCCGATGCTTCTCTGCTTGGCCAAGCTTCCCAGCAAGTCAGGTTGTTCTATGTCAACGAAGTAGGAGGGGAGAGATGCAAGTGAGGAGTGTTGAGTGTTGTTGTTAATTTGTTGTTCCCTGGGCCCAGCGCAAAGTTTTAAACTGAGGTCTCTTTCCCCAGGCCCATAAACTCATTATTGAGGTGCCCTGACAAGACCTTAATAATCTAAAGAATTGTTTTTATACTAGCAATAATATAGAGGCTTTCCTTTTTTTAACCATCACTGAGTAGGAGCGAGACCCCTGCCAGGTAAGGCCCGGGATTATATTTCCCCTCCCCCCCCCTCCCTTTACAACATGTGGTGTAGAGATAAATGAAATAATGTTGGAGGTATGGTTAGCAAACGAAGGGTCTGAGGGGAAACAGTAAGCTTCCAAACAACAATCCGAAAGATTTTTTTTAGATTTTTAACTTCTTCGTATAGAGCGTTGAACATGAAGCTGACGGATGTCATCTCCCATTCTGCTAATAAAAAAGTTATACGCTTACAGGGTGCTTAGTTCAGTTTTACTGACCGTTGCTTTCCCCGAGTAACAGTTTTGCTACATGAAGTCAAATCTATTTCTATTGAGGACAAATGCAGAACTGTGAGTAGTTCGCATAATTGTAGATGCTGCGGCGATTCTGAAAACATGAATAAAGAGAGAAAAAAACGCAAGAGCCAGCGCCTGTCAACAGTGGCGACGTTACGGCGGGGGGGGGGGGGGCAAGGATGGGCACTGCGTCGTTACATTGTTCCGTTACTCAAAACTTACAAGTAAAAAAATACAAATCCAAGTTGTTTGTATTAATATAGTTGTTTATATTAATCAAATTGGAGTCGTCCACCTAAATTATAAACGTCAGAAATGTGAAAGTTGAAAATGATCCACCACCATTGTTGGCAGAGATGTGCCGGATGCAATGGATGTAACTCGGTAACGGTTCAGTGTACTTGAAAAATGATAAGAACCTTTTCTTTGGGAAATATAATTTTCTTTAACTTTGTTATCTTGAAATTTTCTTGTAGAAGTTTCCGTTCAGGAGGTAAATTGGAAAAACCTAAATTTGGCACTAATTTCCGCCATTATTCCAAAATGGAGGCAGTGTCTGGGACTCCGATTTTTGCCTACTTTTTTTTATGTTATTCTACATACCTTAAGCTACGGAAAACAGTCATAAAATGTTTTCTTGCAATTTGTTTAGGGTTATGGGTCTTATTTACCATATGATTAAAAGAAAGTTGGCAGGTTAGGCATAGTGTTGGAAGGGGGGAGGGCGGGGTGGTGTATGACAATCGTATTGCTTCTGCTTTACGCAGTATAACTAATAATATACAGTAGCCCACCCAAGTCGAAATGGTGTCAGACCTTGCAACCCCCCGTCCCAACCAGTTTATTCGGGCGTCACTGCTGCCTTTCAATAATAGGTGCCAGAGTACCGACATTGTCTGTGCTCGCCAGATGAAATCACTGCTTACTACAACTCTGGTAGCTGGCTGTGCATATGTATCAAGTAATTGTATATATTTTCTACCCCCCCCCCCCGTTGCGTCGCCACTGTTGACAGGAGCTGGCTCATGCATTTTTTTTCTGATTTATTCATATTTTCAGAATCGCCGCAGCATCTACAATTATACGAACTACTCACAGTTCTCCATTTGTCCTCATTAGAAATTGATTTGACTTCATGTAGCAAAACTGTTACTCAGGGAAAGCAACGGTCAGTAAAACTGAACTAAGCACCCTGTAAGCTTATTACTGTTTGACTAGCGGAATGGGATATGACATCCGTCAGCTTCATGTTCAACGCTTTATGGAGCAGTTAAAAATCTAAATATATTTTAGCAGGGGTAGCATAAATATAAGAGGACGTGTATATAATGCGCTCCTGATTTTAGGCATTATTGTTTGGTAGCTGTGCCATACTCTTCGTTTGCTAATTATAGCCCAACACTAATTTTGTTTACCACTGCACGACTGGGAGTAATGGGGGGGGGGGAGGGAGCAAAAAGGGGCAAATTGTATCGGACCCACAAAAATAGGTTTGACTGTATGTAGCAAAACAGTTATTGGGGAAAACCAACAACCAGTAAAATGGAACCAAAGAGCACCTGTAAGAAACACCTGTAGGATTACTTTCCAACTTAAATTCGTATAAGACAAACGTGGGCAGGCAGGGTAGGAGATAAAATCCATTACCTTCATGCTCAACACTTTATGAGGGAGTTAAAAATCTAAAAAGAATCTTACGGATTGTTGTTTGGAAGCTTACTGTTCCTCCTCTGACCCTTCGTTTGCTAACCATACCTCCGGCATTATTTCGTTTATCTCTACAACACTGGTTGTAAGGGAGGGGGATGGGGAGAGGAGAAAAATTATCCCGGGCCTCACCTGGCAGGGGCCAATAATAAACTCAGTAATGAGTTTATGGGCCTGGGGAAAGAGACCTCGGTTAAACCGTTGCGCTGGGCTGGGCCCGGGGAACAACAAACGTATATAATATGCCAACACTCAACACTCCTCACTTGCATCTCTCCCCTCCTACTTCGTTGACATAGAACAACCTGACTAGCTGGGAAGCTTGGCCAAGCAGAGAAGCATAGGGCAGCGAATGTGACATTGGGAATGCCTCTGACTGTACACTCACGTTTTTATTTTTAATTACACTACGATTTTCATGACTATTTTCATGTTTCTTTTTTTATTCTTTCATGTCTGCTATATTGGAATTTTTGTGATTATTTCGCACAGATCCTTTTCGGCTACGAGGGTATGAACTCATCGCCCTTAGCAATAAAGCCCATATTCAAGAGATGCAGGGAGATGAAACAGGTCGGGATGAAACTTTGAACGAAATTCAAAAGCTAAGAGATGAAGATCCAAAAACTGAAAAAGTTCTAGATGATGAAAATGAAAATCCTGAAGAGAAACATCATGACAACTCGTCAACGACAGAGGCGAAAGAAAAGTCAAAAGTTGATGAAGCATCGGGGAAGAACAAGAATAAACCTGCATGCAAGCAAGATATTTTTAATGCCTGCATTGCCGGTGTTCATGCTTACGCCTTGTATAAGCTGACTTTGAACCAAGAGAGTTTAGTCCTTTTTCGTAGTGCGGAGGACTTGGATCCAAATTGTTACCACTGGCCAATGGGAAGAGGTGTTGCTGCTGGACGTCTTCAACGAAGGCAGAAAATGATGGGCGAAGATGATGGCATTCTGAAACAGTTGGATAAAGAGCAAGAAGAAAGTCTTTTACAGGCTATGGAGTTGACACAGAACAAGAACCACATAGTTCTTACTCGACTTGCAGATGTGTATTTCTTGCGTGGCAGAGGCCAGCCCCTAGACCCCAGCACTAAAAACAAAGATGTATTGAAAAAAGCTGAGAAATTGCTTCTACAGGCTTATGAAATCAATCCAAATTCATCAGTCCTTCTTAAGCGACTGGGCAAAACATTGGTGGAAATTGATCGTGAAAAGTACGAAAGTTTTGCTGAAGAGTGTCTCCTAAAGGCCCATGAAATTGACCCGACCAATTCTATGACGTTGCACAGGTAATAATTATTATAGTTATAAAACTGCATAAAGAGAAGTAAGAAGACCAACAGTTGTCCATTATATCAAGAATTTATAGGGTTGGGGAGGAGAATTTATGACTGAGACCCCTTCTGAAACGTCTTAGATACATTCCTATTAGCTCCGTCTAAGTTTATAGAGGGCGTCATTAGTTTTATATGGGAATTTCTACTCAGTTTTCAGCCTAAAATTAAACTTAACGAAACTAGCTTGTATTTAATTATTATTTAGTTTACCTTAGTTGTAATTTACTTTACTTTAGATTTGGGGTGAAAAATGAGCAAAAATTACCAGATGGAACATCTGGCGCTCTCTGAAAACTCGGACGGAACTAATAGGAATTGAATCTAGCATGTTTTAATAGGGATTTTTTAGAGTTACAAATTCTCCTTCCCCAGCCCTATAAATTCTTGATTATATGTATTTCCTTTTCTTTGTGAACATCCTTTATTGATATAGGAATGAATGAAATCCCATGACTTATCTTTGCAGAGAAAGAAAGTGTTCAGTAAGTTCCCGTTTTAGTTTTTGTTTAAAATTACTGAGACCAAACCGACAAAATCTTGTTGTACCGATGTTTGCCAGTCTGAGTCTGATCGGTAAAAATTGTTGGCCTGTTAAAATGAAGAAAGTTTGCATGTCAACTGCCGATCATGAAAATCGATTCCTGATCACCTGCCACATATCAAACAAGCGGCTACAGCGACTAACTAGTCGCATCCGGTCTTCTGTACAGTTCTACCGCTACCAATAGTGAGGCACGCTTGTCTATCATGCATTGCAACAGCTATCTCTAATATATAATCTAAAAACAGTAACCATCATTCAGAATTGCCCGTTACAAATGTGTTAGATTTCAAGCTTATTTTAAGTTTTAGGCATAATTGTCAGCGTTTAGGCCTAATTTACAACTTTAATTTCGTAAGTAGCAACTAACGGAGATTTGGATTTGGATTTGGAGTAAGCCGATTCATTTTTGCAACACGGTATGCCTCCACGCACACAGTTACAGTATTACAACGTAATGAGCAACGTACCTATATAGATCAGTGGTAGTAGGGAAGGGACAGGAGAAACTCTGCAGCAGCGACTCGTAGCAACTATTGACGTTGCCATGGTAACGTGATTTTAGACCTAATTTTCATTTTCTAGGCCTAATTTTTTTAACGGCAGTTTTAGTTTCGTAAGTAGCAGATAGGCCTAATGGAGACATTGGTTCGGTCGTAAGCCTATTCATTCATGCAACAATGCGACAAGACTCTTTTAAACGAAGCTAAATGTTTTTGTTTTTACGGCTGCGTTAACACAAATCTTTAGAATTTCAATTCGACGATGAAATGTTATTATTTAATTTAGTTACGTCGAAGAAGTCTATTAGCCATAAAGGCAACGATGTTTTAATTTGCCATGTTATTTAACTAACTTTTGACATTGAATCGAACGTTGTAAACAGTGGTCGTCAATTTCTGGTACCGTTGCGAAGTTGAAAAAAGCGACGGACGGACGGACGGACAAAGTCGTTGCAATAGTCTTCTCAGCCAACGGCTGTACGGAAGACTAAAAGCACAAGTGTATAAAGCTTTCTTTCTGCAAATGCTTTCTGCAAACTTGGCTACTTTCGAATGGTTAATACACAAGCAACAGTTTAAATATTGTATGAGTATTACCAATAATTTATAGGGTTGGGGAGAAGAATTTGTGACTCGTACTGAATTCGTACTGAAACGTCCTAGATACATTCATATTAGTTCAGTCTTAGTTTATAGAGGGCGCCATGTGGTTTGTGTGGCAATTTCTACTCAGTTTTTAGCCTAAAATTAAACTAAACTGACGAAACTAGCTTGTTTTAATTATTATTTAGCCCAGCTTAGTTGTAATTTAGTTTACTTTAGATTTAGGCTGGAAAATGAGCAAAAAATACCAGATGTCACACGTGGCGCTATCTGAAAACTCGGACTGAACAATAGGGACAAAATGTTTCAATAGGGACTTTTTAGAGTTACAAATTCTCCTCCCAAACCCTATAAATTCTTAGTATTACTGACGCAAATTATTTGTTCTTAAGATTGTATCAGTGAGAAATTCTACAAGATCGGCTTCAATGATCAGTTTATTATGCTAGTCACTCTTAGATGATTGGACTGGTATCGTTTTGGTAAGAAAAAGTTGATCAGTATTCTCATACAATTACATTTCACCGATGTGATATTTGGACTGAAAATTTAATATAATTCATGCTTAATAAACAACACAAATCAGATCCGTTAGTACTGTATCTTAATTCTCTGTTACTACAGTACTAACGGATATCAATTTCTCTGCTACTCTAAATCAATAAGAACAGCCCAAATCTGTTACACAGAGATGTTTTTACTATAGTCTGTTCCACATTATGCTTGCAGAAAACTAACTGTATGATGCCACGTTTCCTTGCACTACGAGTGCAAAAACATGTTGATATCACAGTTGCAGAATCTACAGAGTTACTGTTAGAGTCTACGAGTGGGATATTTACATGTTTTTGTACTCGTAGTGGAAGAAAACGTGGCGTCATACAGTTAGTTTTCTGAAAACATAATGTGGAACAGACTATAAACTTAGATATTCACTTACTAGTATGATTTCCTGACTGCAAGGTCTTTACTTTTCTGAATTCAATAGTTTTTCATAATATTTTTTCCCTCAGGCATTAAAAAAAAAGGGTTTAATGTTAACTTTACTTAAAACTTACCTAACTTCTATTAAAATTCATAGATTTTTTGTGGATTTTCAAATCCCAACAGGTATTTAGTAAAAGAAAATTCGCTGAAGAAAACGTAATGCAATTCAGTATCGTAAGGCGCGCATTTCAGACTTAGGCAGGCGTTTGTTTGGAGATGGTTGGTTAATGATTTGCTATCTGTTTTTTGTTTTCAGACTGGGCCAGTTTTACGAGTACGCCAGCGATTCTTTACAAGATTTGTCGAAAGCAGAAGAGTACTATGAAATGGCAATTAATTCTGGTCCAACTCGCAACATCGCTGCAGAATCTGACTTGGGAAGAGTAAGGAAAAAGCAGGATCGCACCTACGATGGGATAAAACACTTCCAGGATATGCTAAAAATGTATCCAGCCGAAGATAATCAAATAATAATCAGAGGAAGACTGGAACAAATGAGGCAGAATCAGCTGAATCGTAGAATGAGATACCTGCGCTTTTAAGGTATTATGTAAAAAAAAAAAAAAAGGAATCATACTCGTAATTGGAATTGGTATTGGAATAGACACTTCTTGATGCTTTAGAGATTATAGTGAACGATGTACTACGTAAAATGACATGACGAATGAGAACTGTAATACTTGTAAACATGATTTTTCTTGGTATCTCTTCACAGGATTAATTGTAAAGCTCTATAATTACTTTTAAAACGAAAAATTCTATCTACAAGGAGGTCGTGACAATGTATTCGAAAGTTATGAGGCGTTACTTTATTGCCTGTTTTTTTTTTTGGCACTTCCGTTTCTTTGACTTTATACTTTTTTTATTTCCAAGATTTTGAAAAGCTCGCTATTTTGTGCACTCAATGAATTTGATAACTAAAACTTCGTGATAATGCAATGAATAATGACTTAAAGGATGTCATGAGTAACTTTTTGTGACCCATTACCATAGTGAACCTGGGACAAGTAATGACACTGATAAACCCGGTGACCGTGATCGTCAAATTGACCACCAGTATTCCCATAAAGCAGTGGTAATAACGTCACATTATTATATGTAACTCTCTGCTGGAGCAAGTAACTGGGCTAGCTGCAAGGGGCACTGGAGGGGAAAACGAAGGGCGTCTTGCTGCAGTAATGCTGTAGAGCGGATTGCTTAGGCCTAAAGCACGCGATTTTTGTCGATTGGTTGGTAGTAGCTGAAACTTTTAGTAAGTGGAATCCTTTCCTTTCCGATTACAACGTTTTTTTAAGCCTAAGAAACCACTCTCAAAGCACTGGCTTGACTACAAGTGCTATTGTTTTTCCCCTCCATTTTAATCTAGTGCCCCTTATAGCTATCTCTCCACATGCTAGCTCGTAGCCAGTATGTGCGTTATTGTCACTGCTCTATAAAATAGAGTAACTCAGTGACCTACCGAATATCATTCATCAAGTGAAGTTGAATAACCCACTGGCCCAAATTGATCCTCTGATTCAAACTGATCCGCTGATCCTGAGATACACAGATTGGTTACTGGTTAGCATCGTTTGGCTAAATAGTGTTGTGCTGTTTGAAAGCAATCGTATGAGCACACGTGAACCAGCTGTTAACACCACGCTGATTTTTTATTGATGATTGTATCTTGACTTTAGAGGTGTTAAAGGCCATCTCAGTCTTGACACTACCCACTTTAATCCTCTATCTAATGTTGGTGGCATTGTTATCGCACGACAATTATGTATATGTTAATCCAAATTGTTGGTGGATGCAGGGCTGCTCGGTCCTAGTTACAAAAATCATGGAAGCGATACCAAACTTTGTAGGAGTGGAACGTGGGTAAATCGTAATAGATTCAGCCAGGCCTCCAAGAAATAAACATGGTGGATATGTTCAAAAGTTCCTCTTGACTCGTTCAGATATCTGTTATTGCTTCTCACTGAGGGAATCAAAATTTCTGGAATTCTTTTCCTTTTCATGTTGTTGACTCCCCTACGTAACTCTTAACATGTTTAATTCAGACTCGAATCTTTTTCTCTGCTTCTTACTTATTAGTGGTTGGGTTTGCAGGCACCGTTATTATCCAGTATGAATTTTGTGTTCATTTTTGGTTATATTTGGTGTTATTCGGGAGTAAGGAAATTGAAAATTTTAATTCGGTAATGACGAAATGTTTAAATTTTGCAGTCATGTTGACTTTTTTGCTAAATTTTCTTTTATGTTAACGGAGGAGGAAACTTGTGACTGTGATTCCATATGTGGTAGGATCCCTCCATCATGCATAATAGATATATTTTTCAATGTATGTACTCCTCCTGCACGTCATAATTAGACTTTGTGTGGGCACTAACTGGGTTAAAAGTTTTTATGTTAATTCGGCGGCTGAAATGTTATGTCATTATGACAAAGCATAAGAAAGAGCCTATTGGCTCAAATCCGATAGCATTCAACTAACGTACGGTATTAAGTGCTTCACCAAAAAACGGAAAAAATCAAATGACGTACAAATGACTCGGAACGCACATCAAGAAGACTTTTCGTTGGTGTGTTTGTAAGAATAAATCAATGTTCAATTCTGTAAGGTTTTTGGGTAGCCTAACATGTCTCAGTGTCATTTCATTTTTTCTTTCTGTGTCCCACTTCTTTCGCTTCAACACACAACATCCAGATCATGCCACACCAAGCAGAAGAAAACATAATTACGTCTTAGCATGCACTGCAAAACTTTGTGATGGGTTCCCGGGGACCAAGAACAACGTTTGCACACACAGGTTAATGGTCAAAGTGGTCACCAAGTAAAGCACCAGATTAAATACAATAACTGCTTATGCTAAAAAAAATCACGAGCCCATAGCTCATAGTGGGCAACAGTGGTTAGGACAGGTAAACCGACAGTTGAAGAATGTACAGTATTGGAAAATGAAATTTAGACAGAAAAATGTTGACTTCTCTGCAACTTCTCCTTTATGGATTACTTCCTCCAGGGCGTGAATGGCTGCGGAAGTGCGATTGTTTTAAGGTATTGGTTTCAGAATGCATATTTCATGTCGCAGGTTGGATAATTATAAAGTGTTACGACCAATAATTACAACATTTAAGTCCGTTTTAGCTGTTAGACACTATTGGACGACGAGTCCACTTCTCACGTGCGGGTAGAGATGATCGAAGTACCAATGACTTGAAGACAGAACTATAATATGTGTAAACTTTAGTCTGGATAGGACAAGGCTTGTTGCGATTTAAACATTGGCGTAATTCACTTTTGACCTGGTGTAAGAAAATAGTGTTAATGACTTAGTTTGGGGACTAATTTTCTCCGACAAAATGCAAGCTGCAAATGAAAATTCCGGAAACATTGGGCTTAGTTTTCCGTTATCCTTTAATTATTGGCTGAACCAGCGGCGGAATCACTAGAGGAAGGGGAATCTAGAAAAAAGGTCCGAGGAAAAAGGTTCCTGGGAGAAAATGTCCGGGGAAAAAAGGACCGCGGAAAATAGGTCCGAGGAAAAAAGGTCCGCGGAAAAAAGGTCAGAGGAAAAAAGGTCCGAGGAAGTTAAATAGCACGACGTAGGCACTGATAAATGTTGGCTTTAAATATATAGGCCTATATATGTATATGTGTAAACATAAAAGAATAATCCCCTTATTAATTAACCGTAGACCAATGTGTTTTGAACTTTGTCTCGTTGGGAGGGGATGGGGGAAGATGAAGGAACACGGAACCTAATTTGGGAAGCAAATGTTCGACAATGTTCGTGTGGCCGATTATTTGCCGCATATATATTTTCTCTCACCATTGTGAAAATACGATCAGCTCTGGTTTCTGTTAAAGATTCTGTTAAATATTTTAATTTCATATCACTCCTTTGAGAAGCCGGGCTTCGCCCAAGATTTTGTTTGCCGGTTGGAGTTAATGTCTCCTGACTAGGCATTTTTTTTCGTATTAGAGCAACCCGTGTACAAGGTAAGCAGAGAATTGAGACGTAACGCCCAACGATAATCTCATTTAAGAAAAAAAAACTTTTACGACGTGAGCTTTCTACCTTTGTATACGGCTAGTTTTTCTCGGACTGATAAATATATTTTATTAACCATGAATTTGATGAACAATTTAGAAGTTATGAGCCAAAATTTATCAGTCCCTAAGTCGTACTATTTAACGTTCCTCGGACCTTTTTTCCTCGGACCTTTTTTCCACGAAACTTTTTTCCACGGACCTTTTTTCCTCGGACCTTTTTTCCCCGGACCTTTATTCCTCAGACCTTTTTTCCCGGACATTATCTCGGACTTTTTTTCCGCGGATCTTTTTTCCGCGGACCTTTTTATGCGGACCTTTTTTCCTCGGACATTTTTTCCACCCACCGGGAAGGTGGGGGGGGGAGGAGGCTGTGGGCAATCCCCGCCCCAAACCAACCAAAAAAGAATTGCTTGCATTCGTTGAAGTCAAATTCGCCACACGTAAATTGATATGGAAACTTTTTCCGCGAAATTGCCCCATGTTTTGTGACCTGATTGTGTGAAACGTTCAGTTAACGTTACGGTAATCCCCAAGTCGACGACTGAGGCAACCTCTTAAAGTGGCACTATCACCGATTGAAAGCAGACGACTTCTGACAACATCTAGCGCTGTGTAGTACCGTCTAGCGTTTGCTTGCACCAAGTGAAGGAATGCATAACGGCATTTCTTTTAACGAAACAAACAAGCCACGACATCGTTAATTATTGAGTGAAAATTTGGTTCATCCTCGTGCACCTGCGAGCAAGCTGTAAAGGTTAACAATATCAATGTCGCTAGATGGCGCCACGGTATTTTCGTTCGCATTTCAATCGGTGATAGTGCCACTTTAATGGTCAGTATTCGTTCGACCAGATCAGCTTATAAATCTTCTATTCAACTTCATTCAACTTACAGTTAGAACTAGCGCGGTGTCTGATCACTTCTAACCTCTAACTTTCTTTTTTGATTGATGAAAGTATTCAACTCAGGAGCTTCTTTTCTCGGCATGGTCCCTCGGACAATACTCAGTCAGACCGCGCTTCGCGTTAGGAAGGGGGAGGAGGAGGGGTGGGGGGAGGGGGTTCGCGCGGGAAGAGTAAACATTGTAAAACCTCTACATATCACAACTGCTGGCAACACACTGCCAGAAAATGAAACTCCGAATGTGGATAAGGACTAAAGTAAAAACGGAAAAAAGTCAAAGGAAAAAAAGAAGCCACGAAAATAAGAGAAGGAAACTGTTTACTTTTTTCTTTAGTTTTTTGTTTGTTTTGTTTTTATAGGTTGAGTTGGGGGGGGGTGAGGCTTAATGGTACGTCGACAACTAGTTCATTAGTGCCAACCTCTGTCACAGTGCAATGGTTCGGGTTGTCACTGGACCACGCATTAGAAATATTAATCAAGCTATGTTAGGTAAGAAATTTCACTAGGAAACGGTTCTTTCCTCAGTTTTTTTCCTCGGATTGTTTTCCTTCTGTTATTTTCCTACGGTGATCTTCGAGGATTTGTTTTTTTTTTTATTTTCATGGCATATTTTTATCATTGACTGTTTACTGTCCATTCCTTTTTCTCTGGGCTTTCGTTCTGCGGAAATCTTTTTTTTTTTTCTCCTAGGATTGTGTTTCCACAGCTTTTTTATACCTAAATTAAATTGAAAGTCAATTTTGCGGTTTTGTTTTAAAGAAATGCATTCAGAAACTATTTCTTTAAAACAAAACCGCAAAATTGACTTTCAAATCGATTTTAAAACAAAATCAATTTTAAAACTGTTGCTCTATTTATATTTATAACTAAATGGTGTAATACTTTTAAAGTCAGTTAATAGGTTTTGTCATGCATAATAATACTTTTCCTGTCCTGTACTGGGACTGAAGAAGCCACCACATTTTCTTGGCCTATCCAGATTCCATAAATAGAGATTTGCAGTATTATGTGTTTGACTGACTTTATTCTGTGTTCAACAAATTTTATTTTTTCAGTTGCATCGCAGACACAGTATTGTATTTATTTTACGGGTATTATTATTCGTTTATTGAATTTAAACACTTCTTAATATTCAAGGATTTCCCTTAACCAGGCATGATTACTAGATGTAGACTTCTAGTTGCCCCTTCCAAACTGTCTAAATTTCATTGTCATTGGTAGGCTACGCGTAGAAGCCACAAAACCAATGCTCTGATTTTACGCTTTTATTATTAAATGAATAATAAAAAAGCGACATAGGTTCCAGTAATACAAGTTAATCTACTAAAGAGGTCTAAACATTCCGGCATGCAATAGGACCACGGCCGATTTTTGTTGGAGGTGGGGGAGAAACGGAAGTCAATACCAACTGAGGTATCTCCGTATACAGCGTTGCATCTAGAGATTATACACGATTATATACGAAAAGATTTTTATTCATGCATTTGCTACATAAAGGATATTTGTAGTCAAGTAAACATTTCAAATTGTCTTGAATTACACTCGGGAATTTAACAAAGATATCGGGGCTTGTCCGTACTACAGCTACGCACGACCCCGTTGCTCACAAACAGACTCACAATGGACCACACAACTGTTACACTAAATAATATTGCGATAAACTTCCGCAGATTGTAGAATGATTATTTGATTAGCAGGAGCCGCTATTTGTTCGACATACCTCAATTGTCGATATGCGTAGAATTCTGGGACAGTTAAAGGCAAAGCGCAAAGTAGCCGTTATTATTGTTATTCACTGAAAGAAGAGCGACAGATAGGACTCCCGTTTTCCGTGCGATGTTGCGAAAAGGTGAAACCAACCAGTCCAATTCCGTTTCTACTTTTTTTTTTTTCATACGGAAGCATAATTGGCAAAAATTCTTGGTCAAGGACCTAGACCCAATCGTAGATAAACGATTTAATCATAAACTGTTCAATACCAAAGCCTACAATTTGTTGGCACATGTTCTCGTCAAAAATCATGGTTAATCGACTGATATTCCAGCACTCCCGGCCTGGTGTTAACGTGGCAAAGGGGTAATACAATTTTTTATTTTTATTTTAGGTATTAAAAATGTATTAACAACCATGTAGTT
This sequence comes from Lithobius niger, assembly GCA_023313725.1. Classification (NCBI taxonomy): domain Eukaryota; kingdom Metazoa; phylum Arthropoda; class Chilopoda; order Lithobiomorpha; family Lithobiidae; genus Lithobius; species Lithobius niger. Next base: position 34,223 of record JAHWFP010216218.1, on the reverse strand, counting down.
TTAGTGCAAATCACACCAGAAAACATATCCAATAGGTGTTTTTGAAAATTTTCACCTAATTAGCATAACGTATGCAAATTAATACAATATGGAAATCATGTGTTATTATCTTTTTTTTTTTTTGGAATTTTTGCTTCAAACAAGAACCAAACTGCGGAAAAACATATAAGGGAGACCACTAACCAAACAATTCTATATAAAAATAACCCTATGTATGCAAGCCAAACCCACAATTTTCATAAATTATATGCACTGTTTACCAAATGGTGTGAAACAGCACCATCAAACATTCTTTTGTTAAATTTTTTGGTTAGTGATCCTCGTATATATGTGGGGCGCACACCTACCGAATTTCATAAGGAATGAACCAAAGTCAAAGCCGTTATGCATGATTTACTGGCAAAATATATCGAAAAATACGTTTTCGGCATTTCAATTGTAAAGAACGACTGGAGGCTATGATATTTTACGACGATTGTGCCCACTAGTGACGAAATGTAGAACTACAGCCTGGCAACCGAGGGCAGTTGAGATACAGCTTCGTTAAGAACATATTTATGTTTGAAAAGGCTAAGAAAACTGCCACTTTTTGCCAATAAAACAGCACGCAGCGTCCCTAAACTGCTCACTTCCGGTTCGACTTCCGAAAAACAAATACGCTACACTATTTTATTAAGTATTTAATTAAAAAATAACTACTGCAGATTTAAAAAAAAAACGGTTCTTAAGAAAAGAGAGAAATAATCCAAGCATTTTTTCCACTAAAAACAAAAAAAACGTTTTTTTTTTCTCCTCTGTGTTACCCGTCTGCCACCTTAATAAGCGATACTCCTGACCAGTACGAATAAACGAAACGACTCGAGTGGGACGTGTCAACATTCGACAATAGCCATGACTCTCCTCCGTCTTTTTCCCCGACTATATTTCAATAACTGCTTTATTCATAATATGCATAAGCAGTTGAAAAAGAAGTTTGCAAGTCGTCGGACGATGGGGAAAATGGTAGCCTACGTCTAAGGTTAAGGGTGAGCACACTGAGCATGTTAATAAAAGCAGAACTTGAGTGGTCAGTTTGCCACATCAAAACTGTTATGTCAAAACAGAATCTCGTTACTCTGATGTTCTTTCTTGGCATATAATTGAATTCTGATGGTCATGAATACTCGACCGAGCTATACAAATTAGTCATGAGACGATATTTATACGACATAAGGTTATTTTCTGTATTCACATGGCAGACATCTATATGATTTCTGCCCAGTGCTCCGCAGGGAAGTGCTTTGCTGCTCCACTTATGTTATGTCTGCCCAGTGCCCCGCAGGGAAGTGCTTTG